>CAUYON010188981.1:0-19420 GCA_963573935.1 Arctocebus calabarensis | reverse complement strand
TTGATTGCACTAATGTACGCAGCTATGTTTTAATAAAAAAAAAAAAATTCAACAAACAACAGACACGACACTGGTAAGAATGCAAAGAAGAAAGAATGCTTATACAATATAAATTAGCACAACCTCGATAGAAGACAGTATGGAAATTTCTCAAAGACATAAAAATAGATCAAGCGTTCAATGCAGCAATCCCACTACTGGGTGTCTACCTAAGGAAAAAAAATCATTAAATCAGAAAGATACTTGTACTCGTATGTTTACTGCAGTACTATCCAGAATAGCAAAGATACGGAATTAACCTAAGTGTCCACCCACCACTGACTGGATAAAGGAAATGCAGAGCATATATACGCCACGGAGCACTACCAGCCATAAAAAGGATGAAGTCAAGTCTTTTGCAGTAACTTGGATTTAACTAGAGGTTATTCTCCTGAGTAACTCATAAAGTCCAATACCACATGCTCTCACTTCTAAGTGGGAGCTAAGTAAGAAAACATGACCTAGAGAGTGGAATAAGAGACATGGGAGATGTAGAAGGTGTGGATGCGGGCAGGTGGAAGGCAGGCGTGGAACAGAAATTGCCTAGTCAGGGCGCTATGCACACTAACTGAGGGCTACACAAAAGCCCAGACTTCACCTCTATGAATGTATCCAGGTAACAAATCTGCACATGAATCTGCACATAAATCTATAAAACTATTTTTTAAGTGCAACATATTAAATGGAATGCTTGTCATATAGGGGGCTATTAACCATTCTACCTAATAGCTAGTAGCCACTATTTATTAGATCTTTTCTCCAAACTTCCAAGAAATGGCTATTTAAATCTAACAGTAAAATAAGCATTCCATTGGGGAAAACAACTCTGCCACATATACCTTCATTCTAGAGTTGCTTGGAGTTAACTTTCTAAATAAATAATCTTTTAAATCCTTGGGCTCATCAATCTAAAATGTTACAATGTGTTCCAAAGTGACTGCCTAATGGAGATATTGGCTCTTCCCCCACAAGAATAAATTTAAATTACACTCTCAGAGCTTAAGGCATAGATTCTTGCAAATCTAAGCATAAAGTTATGAGCACAAATTTAACCCAAACAGAGTGACCTACCTTCAGAACATGGAGCAGTTTCATGTGGTTGACATTGCAAAGTCTAACTTTTTACCTAAGTCAGTTGAATGTGAGTCTTGAACATACATTTGCAAAGTTGAGATGAAAACATCTACGATACCACAAGAAGACAGGGAAAGGGGTAAGGGAGGGAAGAGGAGGGGGTGGGTGGGTGGAGAGAGGGCAAATGGTGGGATCACACTTATGGTGCATCTTAGAAGGGACAGGTGAAACCTCCTAAATGTAGAACACAAATGTTTTCACACAATAGACGAGAAAATCCCATGAAGGTTAAGTCGAACAGTTGGATAAAAATATTTCAGATTGTATATGAAGCCCACACACTGTACTCCATGATTGCACTAATGTTCCCAGCTATGATTTAATAAAAAATTAAAATTAAAAAAAAAAAATCTACTAGGACAAACTGTTCCTTGTTTACCTCACCAGCATGTTTAATAAGTTCAGATATGAGCCAGAAAAGAGAAAATGACACTTTTCTACAAAGCTCCATAATAGCAGAGGGAATCTCTATCCTTTCAGGGGGAAAAAACACCCATGTGTTTGATAATTGTGCCCTCTGTTAGAATGTCCACTGGAGAGTCTGAAGTGGACCTGGAAAAGGTCAGCCATGCTAATGAGAAGAGCACATATTTGGAGGTCAGGTGGCCAGGCCACCTCCAAGCTGTGTGACTGGAAACCAACTATCCCTGTGAATGAGGACAGTAATGCTGATCACTTTGGGTTGATCTGAGAATTTTTGGTAAAGTATGCAAAGTACTCAGCAGAGTGCCAGACACAGAGCAGGCTCCCGATATGCAGAAGCTAATACATGTTGTCATTTTACATAAGACAACATCCTGGGAAAAGTCCAAGACATGAATTTAGAAATAACAGGGTCCAATCCCAATTCTGGTGCTTACTTGAAGCCACAAATTCTAATCCCAGTTTTAATCCATCATTTCAACAATAACTCCTAACTCCTAAAATTAATTCCCTACAGATTGTTCCTCTGCTTAAAACCCTCACTTAATATTCAAATGCAAAGGCCTTTGTCTCTTTTTTTGCCTTTCCCTGGCCCTCCTAACTATTCCTACTCAGTCTTTCCCTTTCCAGGCCTTTTTCTTTGCACCCAGCCCACTTAAAATACCATTGTCCCTTGGTACCCGTGGAGGACTAGTTCTAGAACCTCCCAAGGATGCTAAAATCCTCAATGCTCAAATCCCTGACATACAATGGCATAGTATTTGCATATAACCTATGTACATCCTCCTGTATACTTAAATCATCCCTAGATTACTGATAATACCTAATATAATGTAAATCCCATGTAAATAGTTGTTATACTGTATTGTTTAGAGAATAATGACAAGAAAAAAATCTATACGTGTTCAGTACAGAAGCAGTTTTTTTTCCCTAATACTTCCAATCCACACTTGGGCTGAGGAACCCAGATATGTATGAATGGCCGACTGTAAATGAAGCTCCTGAAATGTTTCTAAGCACACTCCCACACCCTGAAGGGACCTGAATGCTACTCTTCTTTCAGTACCCAGCTAGCTCACCTATCAACTGACCTTCAAAGCTTCAGAATCCATGGATGCAGGTGCATGGATGGCTCTAACCATACCTTCTAAACACACTTAATGATTTACATATGAACCCCTTTGGGGGCAGTTCTGTTTCATCTCCTGTATCCCCAGCATCTAGCAATTGTCAGGAGCAGAGCAATGCTCAATAAATGTATACTACACATACACATGAATTCATTCTTCCAGTTTTGGGGCAGGGCTGGGTTTGACCCCATCACCTCCAGCATATGGGGCTGGCGCCTCATTCTGTGGAGCCACGGGCACCACCCTCATGAATGCATTCTTGATCACTGCCTCATAGAGATTTGTGGGAACAGATAAAAAATGAAAGGGACTACACTGGGAAAACCAGGAAGAAGACAGGAGGATGACGAGGGCAAGAAGGAGAAAGAGAAGAGGGAGAAAAAGAAAAGAGAAAGATTGGGGCCATGTCTGGGATAATTTAGAAACAAACTAGGAATAAGCTTTGGAATTGACAGTCGTAATTCTACCTGATGTTAATTTAAGGATTCTGCAGTCTAAAAACCCCCACTTATCTGTTACTCCCCTTTGACCCTCTTAAAAGGCCTGTGAAGACAGCAGAGCAGGCATTACCTCTCTCTCCACTTTGTAGATAAAAACAGCAGCACAGTAACTTTCCCAAGGAAACAGGGATAAGGGAATGGAAACTGCATTCAAACCAGGGCGGCTTTTGCTGTCTGCATGGCTAGTCCTGCGATTGGGATGCACCTACCCACTATCAAGGACTGCAGGTGAAACACTGCCATGTGGGTTTTAATTTCCTTTTTCCTAACCAAATATGTATTGACATTCAGCCCGCAATCCAATCCTTAGGAATATTTCATTTCATGCGCGTCATGTTGCTTTTTAAAAACAGCCATATCTCTCCAAGAGCAGAGACTATAAAAGAGCATAGAACAAAAGAAAACAAATCAAGTTTTGTCGGGGGGCAGGGAGGGAGGCTGGCATAGGCTAAAGACACAGGCAGAGCAGGCAGCCTTCAGGGCTCAAGAAGAGTCTTCTCCCTGAAGCTTACAGCGCACCTCAGATGAACTGGCTGTCACCTACTAATGCATCTGAGATTAATGTTTAAGCAACAAGAGAACACCAGTTTTCCCCATCCCTTGTGCAGTGATTGAGAAGGAAGCTCAGTGGAGGGGTTATCTAGTCTCTTCAGCATCAGCTGCAACAAAACCCGTCCTGGGGAAACTCTCTGCTTCCATCCACAGAGTATCCCCAGGTTTGGGTGACCTATGGTAAAAAAAAGTCTCCCTCAAGTCTTTCTCCTCCCTGTGTTAAGAGTTCCTGAATAGCAGGAACCATTTCTTTCCTCTGTTAGTCTCATAAGTTGGCCTAAAACCAAGAATATTTTTATATTCAGCACATATTTATTGAGCACATTTAACATGACAGAGGATACAACCGTGAGAGGAGGAGACGACAACAGAATGGAAGGCTAAATGCTGCAACAGAAGCTCATGGCAAAGGGGAGAGGGGAGGGCTTCCTGGGAGAGATGGCAGTGCAGCTGACGCCTGGGCGTTGTAAGAAATCGGAAGGATGAGTGAAGCTGGGGGTGTGCATGGATCACAGCTTGTCACAGCACAAGCAGAGAAGGGATTCTCCAGCATTATCATGCACTTGAGTCACTGGGGGGCTGTGAGCGTGCAAATTTCAAATTCAGCAAGGTCTGAGGAGACACTGATACTGTTAGCTGGTGAACCACACTTTGAGTAGCAAGAGTGTAGAGTATTCAGCCTACACATCAATCTCGTCATATACATATCAACCAGTGTTACAGCTGGGTAATTCCTTAGAGAGGTTAGGTAACATGCCTGCTGTCACACAGTTAGCAGGTGCCGAGGTAGAATTTGAACCTCTGTCCCTTCCACTTTCTCAATAAGTATTTGTTAAAACATCAGTAAGCTACTGGGGATCCCATAGTCTAAGGTAAATATTTCTGTATCATTTGCACCATAATCTAAATCCATATATCTTCAATTTTCTGATTGTAAACACCTATGAGTTAAAAAAGAAAACTCTTCTGAGAATGTGCTCCCAATATGCACACTTACTTATGCACAGTATATTTTTAAATATATGTAAAAATAAATCTTAAAAACGATGAGATAGTAATTTTGGAAGACAATGTGTAGACTGAAAACTGTGACTAAAGGAAAAGGCACTGCACAGAAACTCTGTGATCTGATGGGTAAAGCCGCTCTTTGCAGGGTCTGGACTAACAGTGCCACATAGACCAGGCTGAACAAACAAGCCAATGCCTGGTACTGGTGGGTGTCACACGGCATTGGAGAGGGAAACTACAGATGAACAGGAGGGAAGAGAGAATAGACCCTGGGGCGCTGGATTAAGTTAAACTTGTGTTTAATATAAATAGATGTTAACCAGATGGATAAATATGTAAATAATTACAGATATGTGAAGATATGTCGGTTTCCTAGCTCTATCCACTGTAGGGGCCTAGGAGCAACACCACACCAGGACCAGTATTCTATAATCTTTCCTATAGAATCCAAATAGTTTCTCTAGACATTCCTTCAAGAAGGTGCTGCTCAGTCCCACCCCCCACTCCCACCTGCCCATACTACCCCATAGTATGGCCTGCCCTTGGCGATCTGCTTCCCAAGAACAGAGTAGGGAAAGGTGACCCCAAAAGCAGCTTTCTGATGAAGAAATGTGGCAAACACTGACTACCCTGGCCAGGTGATAGAGCTCAACATTGCCAGCAATGGGACAGGTGGGCACTCTGATGCGGTATGAGGAGAAGGGCACCCAGCTCTTTCTTACTATGAAGAACACATCAGAAAAACCCAAAGTGAGGAACACTCATCTACAGAATGTCTGACCAGCACTCCTCAAAACTGTTGAGGTCACGGAAAAAAGGAAAGACAAAGAAGCAGTAACAAACCAGAGGGGACTAATGAGATCTGAAGAGTAAAGACCAGATCTCAGGGCTCTGAATGGGTCCTGGAGCGGAGAAGTAAGAAGTGGATAAACTGGTGAGATCTGAACAAAGGACACAGTTTAGTGAATAGCAATGCACCCAAGTTGGTTTCCTATTGTGGCAAATGTGCCCTAGTAATGTAAGATGTTTATAATAGGACTCTGGTAAGAGATATATGGGGACTCTCTGCACTATCTTTGTAGATTTTTCTGTAAATCTAAAACAATTCTAAAATTAAAAGATATTGTATTGTATTGTATTGTATTTTACTTTATTTGTTGTTGTTGCAGTTTGGCCGGGGCCAGGTTCGAACCCGCCACCCTCGGTATATGGGGCTGGCGCCCTACTCACTGAGCCACAGGCACTGCCCAAAAGGTACTTTTCAAAAGGATGAGATACAAATAAAAGTAAGATTCTTCTTGTATTCCAATAGCTTTCTTGTCCATACCCTCTGGGGTGACAACTGCACTGTTCTAATGCCTGCATGCAGGGCTCACAAGTTCAAGTCCCTTTAGAGGCCAGACGGCTGAGACAAACATAAAAAGCGGGCAAGAGTCAGGCACCAGGGAACTGGGGCTGCGGTGGACTGGAAGGCACACACCTGTCTAAAAGCATCCAAAAACAAAATTTTTCTTTTTAGAAACAGAGTCTCACTTTTGTCGCCCTCGGTAGAGTGCCATGGTGTCACAGCTCACAGCAATCTCCAGCTCTTGGGCTTAGGCAATTCTCTTGCCTCAGCCTCCCGAGTAGCTGAGACTACAGGCGCCCACCACAACACTCAGCTATTTTGTTGTTGTTGCAGTTTGGCCAGAGCAGGATTTGAACCCGCCATCCTTGGTATATGGGGCCGGCATCCTACTCACTGAGACACAGGTGCAGCCCTAAACAAAATATTCTTAAAACACTATCTGGGCCAAACCTCAACCTGCAGGCTGAATTTCCCAGCCCATCCAGCCAGTTCACTTCTTCTACAGATACTGGTGCCTGCACTGTAATATTTACAGTAGGATTAATTTGCAGTTTTATATAGTTTCAACATGCTTATTGTTTGGATTTTTTATTAATATCAGGACTCTGTGTACTTAAACAGATTAAACTTATTAAGAAAAGCTTTCCTATCTTGTATTTCTTAGTCAAACACTGCTAACCTACTGATTTGACTTGGTGTTTTAAAAAAAAAAAATTTCTAGATTCTTCCAAGGTTGCCTCAGTTGATTTCTTTAACACTCACTTGATATTTGACAATTTTTACTTTAAACTTTTCCAGAAAACAAATCATACATTTCTCATTCACTTATTAAATGTCTACTGTGTATAGATACTGTCACAGAATACCTTTGATTCCCCAGAACAGATCTAATTTCAAACATTATGCCTCATTGTTATTTATATGTTTTTTCAGATGACAAGTCTTCATATTTAATTTTAAAACACAGTCATAGTTTGAGTCATTTTGATGCTGGGGACATTGTTATGCAATGCATCTGGCTCCCACTCAACCACCAATCAGTATTATCATCCTAGAGCTTATCAAAAGGGAAGGATGAAGTAAAGGACAGCAGCAGGACGGGAGGAGGTGAAGAAGCCTGGCACTGTGCAGACCGGCATCACCCCGAGAACACTAGCAAGGTGCAGACAGAAGAGGTGCCGACAGCAGGGCTCAGTGCCAGGAGGGAGGCGGGGAAGGTGGTGAACAGAGAACAATCAATTAACTGTGATAAAACATGGTCAGAGCCACAGCAGAAAAGGAAGAGCTATGAAAAAAGAACACTGAAGTTTCCAGCTCTGTGGGAAAGATGTTAGTGTCAGACAAACCTGAGTTTGGACCACAATAATGGCATTCAATACCTGTTTTTTTGTTTTTGTTTTTCTGATACATCCTTGCCCTGTTGTCCAGTCTAGAGTACAGTAGCATCATCACATCACTGAATCTCAAAGTCCTGCGCTACAATGACCCTCCTGCCTCAGCCTCCAGGGTAGCTGGGACTATAGGCACACATCTCAATGCCCAGCTAATTTTTTTTTTCAATTTTTTTATACAGACAGGGTTTCACTATTGTCCAGACTAGTTTCAAACTCCTGGCCTCGTGTGATACTCCTACCTTACCCTCCCAAAGGACTAGTATATTAGGCATAAGCCATTATACCTGGCCTCACTAGATACATTAACTGTTTAAAAGTATCTGGTGCAGGCCTGGGTTTCCCCACTATAAATGGAGGTATGGACACATTACAGTTTGCTAGTGATATGAACAGAGCTCAACCTTTATAACAAAAAGCAATAAACATTTCGAAGCTTAATAAGTCATGTCAAAAGGGCACAGGAAGCAATTCAAGAAAGCTCTCTTTGGCCAAATTATGACAATTTGAGCAGTAAGAATAATGATTAAATGGATCACAACACTGAATCAATGAAAATCCACAAGTCCACAGTGATACCTACAAACAAGAAAAGGAGGGAGAATAAAACTAACTTTTTGCCATATGAAGAAGCTCTTAAAGGGTTTATTAATTTGAAATAAGAAAGGAAAAGAAAAAGCATTTTGCTTCTGTCTTTCAAGTAGGCACTGTATTTCTGAGGAATCAAATAGCCCCAGTAGTTGAGCTGAAAATTCTAATTTATAAGCTAAGGTTGCTTTATGAAAGTAGAAGAAATAATGGAGAAAAGCCATTTATAAAATTTTAATGATATTAAATAAGACAAATATTATCAATTGATTTTAAATCCATTAGATGCACGACTGATGCATTTTTATAACTGCTAAAGTAATGCCACCCAGAATGTTCCAGTTACGATTCATCACCCCATCTAGTGGGTGGATATTAATCCCACTAAGGGGAGAACACCCAGAGACTGGGCATCTCTAGGTAATACACCTTGAGGTACCAACTTCTACAAAATATTCTGGCAAAAATGTTTCATCTCAACTCAGCAAGCCTTTACATACAACTTCCAGTTTACAGGAAATCAGGCGATAGAGCAGTGGTTCTCAACCTTCTTAATGCCGCAGCCCTTTAATATAGTTCCTATGGGTCACGATGCACAGGTTGAGAATCGCTGGGAAGAGGAACAAATTAAATAGAACTATGAGAAAGCAACCAGACAAATCCATAAGGTAGGACGTCCTACAGGACATCTGGTCTCTTCAACAAGTCAGTGCCCCCCACCCAAAATGCTGCTTAAAACAAACTTAAGCAACACAGTGATCAAATGCAATGAATGGACCTGGATTGTATATTGATTCAGACTAAATAGTTATAACAGAATTTGGGGGAAATTTTAATATTGTCTGTATCTTAGAGGCAATAAAATATTATTAAAACAAAAAATGGAATAGCACAAATTGAACAAAGCAAGTTACAAAACAGTACTTGTAATGATGTAATTTTAACTTAGAGGAAACACACACACACACAGGTATCGGTGTTTGTGTGTTCATTAAGAAAAGGTCCAGAGTAATCTACACTCTCGTTTCACTGCAGTGATCTCTGGGCAGGAGGACAATGAATTTCACCCCTCTTTGTTGCTGTCTCAACTGCATCATTGGCTTAGGTTTTGCTGACACCACTTCTGTAATGATGAATGTTTACAGTTCGTCTGAAACATCCCTCTGCTCTAATAGCCTGGCAATACTGCTCAGTGAGATCAGGACAGTGATAGTGCTAAATGTTTGTCATTTATGCTAAGGTCAATGACAACTTATTTGATGGACAGTAAGTCCTCTAACGGGAAGATGTGAAAAAGCAGGGATGTTACACGGAGGTTGAGCTAACAGGTAAGCGCAAAGTAGATTCCATAGAGGCAACAGATGAGGCCAGTTGGAAAAGACCAAAGGAATTCAGCCGGAGGTGGGTAAGGGGCTCAACCAAGGTTGTGGTCATGTGCTATCATAGAAAAGGTCACAGTTGTCTAGAAACCTTTATAGGGAAGAACCTGAGGATTTCCTGGGTAGCTGGGTGCTATGGGAGGTGGAAGATCAGGAGACCAGGGCATTAAGAATCAAAGACAAAAAACTGGAAGACCTCTGTCACACACAGAGGGAGATGAGGCAAACGAGAGAAATTACAGCATCCAGCAGTGTCAAATTTGGTGAAAAGATGAACAATGAGTGAGGGCATTGAGAAGATCAACTACAGAAAAGAAGTTCACAGACACTCCCAGAGAAAGTAGGTTCATCAAAATGCTGAAGATTTAAGCCAGATACTAGAAGGTTAAAAGGAGGGAAAAAACAAAAAACAGAAAAAGAAACAAGTATGTGTAGGAATATTCAAACTAGATGCACAGTGATCATATTAAATAGCTACATTAAGTCTCTATTACTATGAATAATGTCAAGTTCATGCTGCCTTGAAAATTCTTAGGGTCACCAGGAGTATTTAGAAGATAAGACATTAGAAAACTCAAAAGTACCACAATTTATTGATCCATTCATGGATAGATGGGCACTTGGGCTTCTTCCATGACTTAGAAATTATGAATTGGGCTGCAATAAACAATCTGGTACAGATATCGTTGTTGTAATGTGATTTTTGGTCATCTGAGTATATACCAAGTAATAAATTGTGGTACTTGTATGCCATGGAATATTACACAGCCTTAAAGAAAGATGGTGACTTTACCTCCTTCATATTTATATGGATGGAGCTGGAACACATTCTCCTGAGCAAAGTATCTCAAGAATGGAAGAAAGAGTATCCAATGTACACAGCCCTAATATACCTTTAGATTTATACCTTTATAAAATTGATATAAATTTTATACCTTTATACCTTTCGGGTGAAGGCTACAACCCAATTATTGCACAAGAAGACGGGGAAAGGGGAGAGGGAGGGAAGGAGAGGGAGAGGGTACGGGGAGAGAGGATAAAGGGTGAGATCACACTTGAGGTGCATCTTTGAAGGGTCAGGAGAAAACTACTAAATGCAGAACACAAATGTTTCCTCACAGTAAATGAGAAAATCTCACAAATGTTATGTCAAACAGATGGATGAAAATATCTCAGATTGTATATGAAGCCCATACACTGTACTCCATGATTGAACTAATGTACACAGCTATGATTCAATAAAAATATATATTAAAAAAAAACTCAAAAGTTATCCAAAGGAAGTCATTTATATAGCCCAATGCATGAAACCATGTTCTGAAGACTACAGTAAATGTGTTCATTTATTGTTTGCTTTGCAAGAATAAGAACCCAAAACTATAATATCTAGAAAGATCAAAAACATTCATTACACAATACCTTTATAAAGAGAGTGTTATATAAAGCTCATTAATATAGAATTAATATTCTTTAAGTGTTGTGATCCAGAGGAAATCATAAGAGTAAGAACTTCAACTTAAATAAACAGAAAAGACCATCACTTCACGGCCTACTTGAAAATTATAGATTTTAACTGTAAACTACCATGAACTACTGTATTTTAAAAATCAAAGTGTAAAACTCACAGAGATTACTGAGAATACAGATGGAGTCCCAGTCCAGGAGCCATGCTAAACTCTGTCTACCTGCTATCCTGACAGCAGTTCAGGAAGGTCAGGATCCAGTCCTGCCACTGCTCCTCCTCCATTCTCCATCTCGGGTACCAGAGGCATCATTTGTTGAATCCTTACAGCCAGCCTTTGTGGGCCTGAAACCCCACACTAGACAGTGACTTGCATTACAAGGTGTTGGCAGGAGAAGCCTCTGAAAGGTGGCCACGCCTCCCTTCTCCCACTTGTGGGGTCTCATTTCAGACTCTCACCACCTGCCCCAGAGACCATCTAGGTGAACAGATCCTTCAGGCCTTTTATCAGATTCATTCCTATCATATTTTGTGTATTTTGAAGGTAAAAAAAGATGCCACATCAGGACCAGGTAAGGTTTTTCCCAAGAATGCAAGGTTGGTTTAACATCCTAAAACCAATCAATGTAAGTCACCATATTAACAAACTATTAAAGAACTATCTGATCATCTGATAAGAAACATTAAAAAGCATTTGAGAAGATCTAGCATCCATTCCTGGTTTAAAAAAAAAAAAATTCTCAGCAAACTAGGTTTAGAGATTCAGAAAGGTAAAATAATTATCTTCCATGTTATAGAACTGCTTTTAAAGTCAGCCAAAGCCTTTTTTCTACTGTTTCGAACTCCTTCTATGTATTTGATCTTATGTTTGCTTTCTTGGTTCTCATTCTTGTCTTAAAATTTTCCTTAGAGGATACTATTTACAAAGCAATGATTTTCTTTATATGAGATGTTTTAGGCATAATTTGAGATGAATACCAACATATTCTCCGTATCCTGTCCTTGGCAGAGCAAGGAAGAAAACCCAGGACATTCAAGTTTTGGTTTACAAAGGCAATAAATTTAGCTATGGGTAGGAGATATGTTATTACTCCCCATGGTCTATGGTGCCTTCAGGGCCCACGCTATAGAGTCTGGGTCTTTAAAGTGGCATTCTGGATTCTTCACTTGTTTTCTCATCTTACTTTTTTCTTATTTCATCTTTTATTGGAACACATCAGTAAAACTGCTCCAAATATGTAAAAGAAGCCTCTCCTGGTTTGTGCTGAAGTTGGTCCCTCATACTGGAATGCCTTTTCCCCACTCTGCTGACAGGACGCTTCTCCCTCCTTCCTGCCTACCTCCTTCACAAGCCACTCATGATCCCTTTACAGGTAGCCCTCATTTATCGCAGACCCACACCATGCTAGATATTCTGCTAGGAGAACAGTGAAGCAGCATTTTCTGCCTTGGTGGAGCTTGAGATTTTGGGAGATGACAGACAAGGAAACTCTGATGACTCCAATAAGCGATGATGAGTGACACAGCAGGGCCTCTTAGACAGAGGGAGTTGGGAGTCTCCTAGTCCCAGAGCACCTAGTTGTTTTCTGCAGTTGGACTCCATGTAACCTGCTTCCTGGGAAGCACACTGGTGGACATCACTAAGGATTATCTCCACTTCACAAATGACTGGAAGTAACCCATTCACTGTGATAAGTTGAGATTCCTCCCAGGTCATTGAAAGCCAAATAAATGTGTGTGTCTGGGAGAGAGGTAGATTCCATTCCCCCTTTGTTTTGCCTATTTGGATAGTGCAGGTATTATATCCAGAGGTGAAGAATAAAGTTTTTTTGTTTGATGTCATCTCTATTTAGACTGCTTTGGATTTTTTAGGAACTATAACATCACCTAAGTGTCCTTACCCAAGACAAATATATTTGCTTTCTGTCAGTCATTCTGAATAGCAAAACAAAGTCAATTTGGCAAGAATGCAGTAACAGTGCACATTTCTTCTGACTGTCTGTTTCCATTCTCCACCATCTCCAGATGAATCATACTGAAGACAGTGGCAGAAGCTGGCTTCCAGATAATAGTTCACAAGTCTTGTCTAGCACCAAGAAGCTGCCTCACAATCCCTGCAGACCCTGCAGATGAATCATCAGACACTTCGAGGCAACCTCACAACCTCACAGTCAAAGACGGGGTGGTGCTGATGCTGTGCCACCCTTACTCCCAGGCTGTGGAGGGCCCTCCACTGGAGCAGAGCTACAAGTTTATATACTTGCTAGGTGTGTATGTCTTGACTTCCCCCAAATAAGCATTTTAATGCCTAGATTTAATTTCAATTATATGCTTTATTTTAAAAATTTACCACTAATGTTTATGAAAATTTCTTCTCAGGGATCCCAGTACTCTATAAATCAGTCACTGGGGCACCTCAGACTGAGACACTTAGAGAAAGCTTACCCCATGCCAACTGCAGGGTACATCAGAAGGTCAAGAAGTGTTCCTAAGGATGTTTATAGTCTAGACCAGTGTTTCTCACCTTTTTTTTATCTCATGGCACATTTGAATCTATAGTTAAACTTCCACGGCACATTTAAATTATGTTGATCAAAAAAAAAGAATATACTGGGTGGTGCCTGTGGCTCAGTGAGTAGGGTGCTGGTCCCATATACCAAGGGTGGTGAGTTCAAACCCAGCCCTGGCCAAACTGCAACAACAACAACAACAAAATGAATAAATAAATAAAAATAAATAAACTTAATTTAAAAAAAAAGAATATACTTACTGTGCTTTGACTTTTGAAAATAATTAATGATCTTTAAAAAATTTTGTGGCACACCAGTTGAAAATCACTAGTCTAGACACACAGACAACAAAAAATGCAAAACAAATCAGAAGATATTTCCTCTCATCCAACAGCAGTCCTCCTAAAGGGGTCCCCACACCAGCAGCACTGGGGACTTATTGGAAATGCGGATTCACAGGCCTACTGAAGGTCGGGCCCCGCAGGCCGTGCTAAGGAGCCCAGCAAGTGATGCTGGTGCACGCTGAGCTTACAAGCCACTCCCCAAGGCATGGGTATCATCAGCGGCAGCACATGGTCAACAGGAAAATGAACACAGACGACACGGCGATCTTTAGAAGCCCTTTCATTTTCTTTCTTGGCTATTCATTCAGCATTTACTGGGAACCTGGTACGTGTCAGTCCCTGCACAAGGTGCTGGAAATGCAAAGATGAACACAATATCATCCTTAGTTGTCATTAACTCACAGTTTACTACGGAATTAGGCATATAAATAATTTAAAATGTTGGCAGCTGACAGTCCACATTCTGTCAACTTCATTACAGTCAACAACCATCACTGACAGGGCGGCAGAGACTCTGCATGGTCATGTGCCATCTCTGCGGCAGGCCCTCTGCTGATGGCGACCTGAATAGCAAGCAGAATACACTCCCATTTCTTCACTTGTCTATGCAGCACTTGTCACCCACTGTCTGTCCCTTCTGCTACAAGGTCAGCTCTGGGACTTCCTTCACTATTACACCCCAAGCATCCAGCACGGGCAGGCAGCAGTTGCTCACTAGGTATTTGCTAAATGAATGAATCAGATGAAATGCTGTAGAAGGTCCAGAGGATCAGCAATCATCACAGAAGACAAAAGTTCTAATGTGTCATAGAACCTCAAGGAATATTCCCTTGACCTCTCTCTGTCCTGAATATTTGTTTTAGAATTCCGCATGCAACAGATTCATCTCTTACTTCTAAATTTCTTATTAAGTTTTAAAACTGTTGAGCAGATTAAAGGATTCCTTTGAAGCTTTTATGCTTAAACTTTGTAGAAAGAAAGTCCCTGTATCTGTAACTATTACCGGGACAGATTAGAAATAATTTGGAGCTGAATTGGATTTGCCGTTTTGGAAGCTTTTCTTCTCTGCCAGGGCTAATAGCAGACACTTACCCCTTACAACAGCCCAGGAGAAAGTATGACCATCCTCAGTTCACGGAGGAGAAGCTGAGGGTTAGACAGGCTAAAAAGCTCACACTGGACCGCTCTGCGGATGTGTCTGAATCCAGAGAGAATGCTGTGCATCCCACACTAAGTTTGGGAACTTGCAATTATACAGAGAAGGGTAGCACGCGATCATGAAAACAGCACAAGCTGTGGATTCAGACATATCTGGGCTTGAATTTTAACTTCTACTTAGCAACTGCTTGACCTTTGGACATGTTATTTAAGCTGTTTAATAATTTCCACTTGAATAGTGTGAAGCTGTAGTCATGAGGGAAATTATCTGTATACACTGTGAACGTGATAATCCCTCCCTGGTGTGACATCCCTCGCCTCTCTGTCCCACATGCCTCCCTGACCTTGGTGCATTCAACTGCTTGCCATGCTCAGGTACCAGTGTCCTGGACAGGCTGGGACTGTGAGTTCTGTGATCAGATGGCCTGCTGCCACTGGGGGGATTCTGGGCAAGTCATCCAACAGGTCCATGCCACCCTGTCATCATCTATAGAACAAAGTGCTAAGAGCAACTCCACCTAACAGGCTGCCTTCCCCATAACCTTGTCTGCCTGGTGAATCCCACCCCGCTCCAGGGCTGACACCGTCACTCTTCCCGACTCTCCTGCTCAGACACTCTGCTTCCCACACCTCACCTCCCCCCCACTCCCTTTGCCACATGCTCCTCTCCTCTCCTCATTTCCCTTCACTCCCACCCCTTTTCCTACCCAGCAAACAGATTATTGCACTAATGCCCTGAGAATAAACAGATGGTGATAGTATTGCCTGTCCCCAAGAAAGTCAGTCGTACTGACTGCACACCTCTATTGCAAGACCAGCGTTGGGCTTCTATACTTACACATATGTTCCTGCCCAGCCCTACTGTGTGCTTTTCAAGGGTGGTAAGTCTGTCTCACTGAGCCTGTGGCCAGAGAGCCTCGTACACATCAGGGTTCTGTTCAGTAAATAAGAGGCATAACACATGTTCTCCTCACAGCTGATGGAAACTTTCATCTGTTGCCCCCAGGCTACAAAGGCTCAAGGAACAACTTTTAATCTGTAACATAGTTTGGTGAAAAAACAATGTTATTTTGCTGCATAAGTTTTTTTTTTAACTTAAATACATTTGATTATAGGTTTTCTTTACAGATTCTTCCAGGCAGTCCATTTGTAACTATAATTATTAAAATGTAAAAGCATATAAAACTTTATGAACACCCCACAATTCTTTATTTTAAAAGCTAAAGCTATAGAAAATGTTTTTATAGGACACATCACTCGAATGTTGTTGGGATTCTGAAGCACTCCACAGTTAAGATTCACTCAGATTGAACAAGGGGAAGTGTACTTTACTATCTTGTTCTGATTCTCTACTGAAGACAATCGCCAGTCAATTCCTTGGAGAGCAAATATTTGACCTAGCGATCTGGAATATCGAGATCAAGAAATTCGGGCTGGGTACAGGGGCTGGCACCTGTAATTCTAGTGCTCTGAGAGGCCAAGGCGGGTGGATTGCTTGAGCTTACAAGTTCAAGATCATCCTAAACCAAAGCAAGACCCCCGTCTCTACTAAAAATAGAAAAACTGAGGCAAGAGGATCGCTTCAGCCCAAGAGTTGGGGTTTTCTGAGGATCTCTTCAGTCCAAGAGTTGGAGGTTGTGAGCTATGATACCATGGCACTCTACCCAGGACGACAGCTTGAGATTCTGTCTTTTTAAAAAAAAAACAATCAAGAAATATTTACCAGGCCAGACACAGTCGCTCATGCCTGTAATCCTGGTACTTTGGGAGGCCAAGGCAGGAAGATCACTTGAGGCCAGAAGTTCAAGACCAGCCTGACCAAAAACAAGTCCCCATCTCTACAAAAAATAGAAAAATTAGCCAGGTGTGATGGTGGGCACTGGTAGTCCCAACTGCTCGGGAGGCTGAGGCCAGAGGATCCCTTGAGCCCAAGAGTCTGAGGTTGCAGTGAACTATGATCATGCCACTATACTCCAGCCTGGACAATAGCATAAGACTGTATCACCAAAAAAAACAAAGGCACCTTTTATTAGTCCTTGGCCATGAGGAGCTTACATCTAAGGGGAACTCAGGGATATAAACAAAAGACAACAATAAAAAACATTGTAAGCACTACAACAGGTAGGACAGAGAGCTGAGCAAGAACATAGTGAAAAGGGAGGAAGGCTGAGCAGCCCAGGTGACTTCAGAGCTGGCCCAGAGGAGGACATAGAAACATGCCAGGAATGCAAAGAAGTGAGAAAGAATGTCCAATCAGAATGAACAGCCTTCGCACCTGGCTGGCAGCGTCAGTAGGCATGCCTTCTCTGAGAATAGCTGACCTCTGGAAACCCAATCAGCCGCTCACCACCGAGGACAATGGTAGCTGTCCGGGTTTTGACAATAGATGCACTTTATCAGAAAAGGGACGTTCCCTTGCATTGCTAGTTTGCTGAGAGTTTTTTTTTTTCTTTTTTCTTTTTTATTAAATCACAGCTGTGTACATTAATGCAATCATGGGGTACAATGTGCTGGCTTTTTATACAATTTGAAATATTTCCATTGTACTGGTTAACATAGCCTTCATGGCATTTTCTTAGTTATTGTGTTCAGATATTTATATTTTGCATTTAGTAAGTTTCACCAGTACCCTTCTAAGATGTACCGTAGGTGTGGTCCCACCAATTGCTGACTTTTTATTAGAAATAGACATTAGATTTTTGTCAAATGCTTTTTCCTTATCTATTGAGATGCTTATATAGTCTTCTCTTTTTAGTCTGTTAATATGGAGATATACTTTAAAGGCTTTCTAATGTTAAACTTTGCATTTTTCACATAAGCCCCACTCAGTCAATATTTTACATATTTTAAATTTCTGCTTAAAATATTTGTATCTATGTTCAGAAGAGCTATTGTTCTATAGTACTGATGGTTTTGGTTTTTGGTTTGGAGAGTTTTTTTCCCCACAATCTTGTGTCTGGTTTTGGTATCAGAGTAATGTATGACCTTATAGAATGACTTAAGAAGTATTCCTTTTTTCCTTTTTTCAAGTTTCCTGAAAGAAGAGTTTATGTAGATTTTATATTATTTCTCCCTTAAATGTATGGTAAGATGCATGAGTAAAGCCATCTGGGCCTGGAATTGTCTCTGTAGGAAGATTTTAACAAATAAAATTCTATTTCCTTAGTGGATATGGAGGTATTAGGGTTATCTGTCTCTTTCTATGTGTAAGCTTTAGTATATCTTTTAGGGAATTTGTCATTTCATCTTGGTTTTCACATTTATTACCATAAAGTTATTCATAATGTATCCTGTTATCCTTTAATATCTGTAATATTGGTGGTGATTCCAGCTTACTCATTCCTAATATTGGTAATTTGTGTCTTTTCCCTGTTAAACCTGGTGGGAAGTTGATAAATTTCATTGATTTTTTATCAAAGGATATACTTTTGTTTGCCTCATCTATGTTAGTTTGTTTCCTATTTCACTGATTTCTGCTCTGTCTTTAGTATTTCCTTTTCTACTTTCTTTGGGTTAATTTGCACATTTCTTTCCTAATTTCTTAAAGTTGAAGCATAATCCCGTGGCTCCCATGGGAGGTGTTGATGAATGAAACTGTAGCTATTATGCCTACCTGCTACAATTTTAAAAGGCAAGATGTTGTTGACAAGGGTGACCAAGTACCAATAAGCTCTCCAAAGCCAAAAGTACACAGAGCGTACAAGGCCTGGCCCCTGCCTCCTGGCAAACCCTGGTTTTGTTAGGATTTCAAAATTGCTTTCCGGCAAGCTATAAGCAGGTGTGAAGTGTTTACAGAGCAATGTTGTAGATGGAGGAGAGAATGGAGCCTAATTGGCAGCCAGAGAACACACTATGGTAAATAGCTGCGGCAGTCTTCGCTAGAGCTGGCTCTCTGACTGTTCCGCAGGCACTCCAGCCTCTCAGAATGCTTTATGCTCCAGGGCTCGGCTGGTTCCCAAATCTCCATAGTCCAGCTCTGGGGTTGTGAGTTGGATGCTTCTGACAGCGGTTAGCAGGTTACGCTTCTGACAGGGTAATAGTTTGTGAGACAGAGCAGCCTAACTCAGGTAAAAAGCCTCCTATTGCCTGGGTATGTCTGAAGCCCAAGGCCAGGACACAGCACCCTGGACCTTTGGCCCCTCTCAGAAGCCACTGCTATGTTCTTGTCACGTGGACACATTTTATGCACACCATATCCAACTTAGAAAGTAGACACTAGCCTCCTTTTGCCGTTGAGGACAGCAAGGCTAAGTAGCACTACGTATGATCTGGGTAAAGGCCAGACTCCACGGCATCTGGGTGACCCCATGACCCTGCTTATTCCAGAGCTGCTCTTGCTGTTAACAACCTGCAGGTCAGAGACTGGCCAGGGCTCAATGACCAAATACCATTTTTCTCTTTACAAAGAATGAAGTTCCAGGTCATGACTATTTCTTTCTTTTTTTTTTTTTTTT
>CAUYON010188978.1:0-22573 GCA_963573935.1 Arctocebus calabarensis | reverse complement strand
GAGTCTCTTGCCTCCGCCTCCCAAGTAGCTGGGACTACAGGCGCCCGCCACAACGCCTGGCCATTTTTTGGTTGCAGCCATCATTGTTGTTTGGCGGGCCCAGGGGCTGGATTCGAACCGCCAGCTCAGGTGTACGTGGCTGGCGCCTTACCTCGCTGAGCCACAGGCGCCGAGCCTAATTTTTTTATTTTTAAAAGAGACAGGTCTCAATCTTCCTCAGGCTGGTCTAGAATTCCTGAGCTCAAGCAATACACCCTTTCAGGCCTCCCAGAGGGCTAGGATTACAGGCGTAAGCCACTATGTCCAGCAATCTCTCTCGTTTTTGAGCGGAGAAACAGCTATCTAACACTGTAACTTTTCCCTTGAGTTTCCCCAGCTGGATAGTCAGTCCAGAACGAGTATCTTTCAGTCTACCAAAGAAAACTCAATGCAGAAGTGAAGCCATATCAACAAGTACACAAAACAGACCCTCTTTAGTTTTCAGTTTTCTCTTTTGGGCCTGTAATACCTAACCAAACAGACCTGTCTAACCATTAACAGGTGCATGGTATCTGCTAAACAAGCCCCAACGGTCTCATACCTTCACAATAGGATGGCCCCCAGTAGATGCTTTTACTGCCCCTCGGCTACCTTCAGTTTCGTAATGGGCTCGATGATGAGTTTTAGGTTGGACTTCTATTTTCAGTTCACATTGTCCAAAATGAGTCGGTAAAGGCCAGTCTAATGGAGGTAATGAAGATGTGCTATGAACAAAACATACAAAATAAAAAAAAATTTTTTAAAAAACACACAAATACACATTTTACTGTGCTATTATTGCAAGCAGTGACTCAAATTAATTACTTCTTTGTCAGCATCAACATTTCTTCCTGTGATTTTTGAAACAAAGTATATCAGAATAAAACTTCATTTAGTAAGTTATAGCTCTGGTTATGGTGAGTGCTTAATAAATAATTCTTTAATCTGAAGAATAAAATCTATTTTATCTATTTTTTGATCTCCCTTTTGGAAAAGGACAAATTTTAAGAAACTGCAAAACTGTAATTTTCTCACCTAGATGTAGGTAAACAAAAGAATAATAATTTTTAAATTTTTTTTATAATTCAATTTCTTAAAGCAAAAGTGCATGAGTGTATATGTAACAGTATCTTTCCAACAATCTCAATATCTCTTTCTTTGTCTCAGTATCTCTATTCTCCCTGGTAGATATCTGTGGGACTCAGTCAGTGAATGTGTTGCATTCTCTGTTTCCTCCTGATTGCTAGGATTTTTGTTTTGGGGTTTTTTTTTGTTTTTTTGAGCCAGAGCCTCAAGCTGTCACACCCTGGGTAGAGTGCCATGGCATCACAGCTCACAGCAACCTCTAACTCCTAGGGCTCAAGTGATTCTCCTGCCTCCGCCTCCCAAGTAGCTGGGACTACAGGTGCCCACCAAATGCCTGGCTATTTGGGGGGGGGGGTGGTTTGGAGACAGAATCTCATGCCTTGGGTAGAGTACTATAACATCATAGCTCACAGCAACCTCAAACACTTGGGCCCAAGTGATCCTCTGGCCTCAGCCTCCCAAGGAGCTGGGACTATGAGCACCTGCCACAATGCCAAGCTATCTTGCTTAGGGTGGCGCCTGTAGCTAAGTGGGTAGAGTGCTGGCTCCATATACTGAGGGTGATGGGTTCAAACCCAGCCCTGGCCAAACTGCAACAATAAAAAAGGCTGGGCATTATGGCAGGCGCCTGTGGTCCCAGCTACTCGGGAGGCTGAGGCAAGAGAACCACCTAAGCCCAGGAGTTGGAGGTTGCTGTGAGCTATGTGACGCCACGGCACTCTACCGAGGAGAAGAAAGTGAAACTCTGTCTCTGCCCACCTCCCACCCCCAAAAAGAGAGAGACTCTTGCTTAGGCTAGTCTCCCACTCCTGAGCTCACTTGGCCTCCCAGAGTGTTAGAATTACAAGCATAAGCCACTGTATCCAGCCCCACTGATAGCTATTTTCCCCGTCTCTCTGAAAAATTGGGTATGTTCAACAATATATTATCTTTTGAGGTAAAAATTTAATTTCAGTACATAATTAGCTGAAAAAATACCCTGTCACTGCAGCATCTCTAAAAGTCTCTTTTGGGGGGGGTGGAGGTGGGACCACACCTAAGATGCATCTTACAAGGGTACATGTGAAATTTACTAAATGTAGAATATAAATGTCTTAACACAATAACTAAGAAAATGCCGTGAAGGCTATGTTAACAAATTTGATGAAAATATTTTGAATTGTATATAAAACACACAATGTACCCCATGATTACATTAATGTACACAGCTATGATTTAATTTAAAAAAGTAAAATAAAAGTCTTTTTGTTTTCAAGTTAGTCAATAAGACAATTTAAAAACTGTAAAAGCTCAAAGGTTCATTTAGATATACTCACATCAAAAATATGGACTGGAAAAGAAACACCTTGTATATCTATAGATCAAATAAAATTTCTAGACTATTTCATTGCTTCCTTCAATGCCTAGTTCTTAAGTCCTACTGTGAAGCTCAAAAGTATTAATTTTATATTACATTGGTATTACACAGGAAAAGGTACTAATTTTTATCAGTTGGAAATGACTCAACTTCTTTAACTCCCAGCTGGTTCTGCACTTGTTCTGCAAGCTTAAGCAAAGCCTGGAAAAATTAAGATAAATTTCAGAAGCACATCAATGGGTTTAAAGGTATTTTTTTTTTTTTTTAAAGACAGAGTCTTACTCTGTCACACTAAGTAGAGTGCTATTGCACCATAGCTCACAGGAATCTCAAACTCTTGGGCTCAAGTGATCCTCTTGCCTCAGTCTACTGAGTAACCGAGACTACAGGAGCCTGCCATGACACCCAGCTAGTTTTTCCATTTTTAGTAGAGATGAGTGAGGTCTTGCTCTTGCTCAGGCTGGTCTCAAACTCATGGGCTCCAGCAGTCCACCTGCCTCAGCCTCCCAAAGTGGCAGGATTGCACCCATCTTAAAGGTGTTTTCGATACCATAATTCCACACTATGTTTTTCTAAAGATCAGAATTCAGAAATAGTCACATTAATGAAAAGCATTAAAAATTAAAAAACCCTAACAGATACAACTCCACATGGGAATTTAATATACGTTAAAAGCTATCTTTTCAGATCAATTATAGACCAGTCTTTTTTTGTTGTTGTTGTTTTATTTTTAAATGGGTATATGTTAGTAACAGATTTATTCTTTAAATGGTATTTTCACAATTGATAAGCCATTTGGAAAACAATCATTATACTCTGAAATGCCATAAAGGCAAAGACAAATTTGAACAGACGAAATTTTCTTTTTTTTTCTTTCTTTTTTTTTTTTTTTTGAGACAGAGCCTCAAGCTGTCACCCTGGGTAGAGTGCCATGGTATCACAGCTCACAGCAACCTCCAATTCCTGGGTCTCCTGCCTCCGCCACCCAAGTAGCTGGAACTACAGGCGCCTGCCACAACGCCCAGCTATTTTTTGGTTGCATGCATCATTGTTGTTTGGCGGGCCTGGGCTGGATTCGAACCCGCCAACTCAGGTGTACATGGCTCACGCCTTAGCCCGTTGAGCCACAGGCACCAAGCCTGAACAAATGAAATTTTAAAATTTTTCTATAACAACAAAAAACCTCCATAAACTTACAAAGATAAAAGAAAAAAAAACAAACCACTTACCACAATATAACACAGCAAATTTCATCCACATAGTGAGCTCTTAAAAATAAAATAAGCCTATTCCCACTTATTTTTATTAGAATTTAGGGCGGCACCTATGGCTCAGTGAGTAGGGTGCCAACAGCATATACCAAGGGTGGTGGGCTCAAACCCAGTTCCAGCCAAACTGCAACAAAAAAAATACACAAGCATTGTGGCAGGCACCTGTAGCCCCAGCTACTTGGGAGGCTGAGGCAGGAGAATTGCCTAAGCCTAATAGCTGGAGGTTGCTGTGAACTGTGATGCCGCAGCACTCTAATGAGGGCAACAAAGTGAAACTCTGTCTCTTAAAAAACAAACAAATAATAAATAAATAAATCTCATTTAATCCAACTTAAATAAAACTTCCTTTTTTTTTTTTCCCATTCTTTCTGCATACCAAAAAATACATGAAACTTTCCTAAATAAGAAAATTCCTTCTTGGGGCAGTGCGTGTGGCTAGGTGGGCAAGGCGCTTGCCCAATATAGGGAGGGGGGTGGGTTTGAACCTGACCCAGCCAAACTGCAACACATTATGCCAGGCATTATGGCGGGTGCCTGTAGTCCCAGCTACTCAGGAGGCTGAGGCAAGAGAATCACCAAAGCCCAGGAGTTGGAGGTTGCTGTGAGTTGTGATGCCACAGCACTTTCCAAGGGCAATAAAGTGAGACTGTCTCTTAAAAAAAAAAAAGAAGAAAGAAAGAAAAGAAAATTCCTTCTAAGTATTCCTAAGTAGAATTTATTACTATCTATAATTCATTACTTATACACTTAAAAAATTACATTTAGCCCATGTAAACTCAAATGAAAATATAAATTTTAAATTATCTGTATGTCGGAAATTTTTTCTAAAAATTGGAAGAGAAATGGTCAGACCATTGCATATAGATAACATAATAACATGCCACCAATGACCCATAAGCATGAAAAACAACCAGCAGCCATTTCCATCAACTCACCGAAATATAGGGGTGTGGCCAGGCTTTGGTTTGCTCCATGTAAAAGGTGAAGGAACAGAAAGAAACTGCTCACCAGTTGAATCTTTCTTTAAAGTATACTGAGATCCAAGGCCATCATCTATCGAAGTCTCCCCGGAGGGTGATAAACTCCCTTGATCATCTGAACAGAGCTCTAATTTTCCTGGTAATATGGTAGCTTGATCTTCAGAAGTCTTCCTTGTTTTCAGAGGGATATCAGTCTCTACACAGTACTGAAACGGATAAAGTGTAGGGCCAAGGCCTGATCCACTATGGACAGAAGTATTGAGCCAGGTATCTTCTGTTACACTTCCCCTAGGGGAGTGACCAGGAGAAGGACCAGGTGAGTGATGGGGTGAAAGAGACCCAGCATAACAAACTTCAGCACTGGAGTGCCGCCGCTTCCCACAAGGAGAAGTGGGCCTTGATGAAGGTCCTGAAGCTGGCCTGGGGCTCAACCAATTCTCATCAGTGATACTGGATCTAGGAGAGTGGCAAGGAGATTGCCTAGGTGACAAGGAGTGTCCAAGTCCATATTGTTGATGCCAAGATTCTTCTCCAGGGCAGCCTCCTGGAGAGCCACCAGGAGAAGTCAAAGGGGATCCAAGAGTAAACCGGGCTGCAGCTTCATTTAACTCAGAATCCACATCATCATAAATGTGTGAAAGAGATTCACAAGAAGATGCATCTGAGAACCAGCTCCTAGAAGAGATGCTGCTGGCAGGACTAGGACTAAGGGAAGACTCCCGGTAGGATGGCTCAAGAGGAAGATAGAGATGATCTCTAGAAGGCCTTTCTAAATATTCCCTTTCTGGATCATTTATGTGTGGGTCATCTTCATGTGCATCTACTTCTTGATGACAGTTTGGAGAGATAGATGTAATTTGAATACTTGGGCACTCAAAGGGTTTAGGACCACTTAATGGGCTATATTTAGATTCAGGAATCTCACAAGTTCCCTCATAGTTTTTGTGACCTTGGAGCGGAAACGATGGTGACAAAACAGAAGAATGAGACGGTAATCCATGATGTGGTAAGCAAAATGGTGAGTTTAAAGTAGATGGAGGTGGATCTACATTAAGGATGTAAATGGATGCACAATCATCTGGCTCAAGATCTATGTGGAGAAAGGCAAAAAGAAAAAAAATCAACAAAACAAAAAATTAGAAAAATTTAGAGGTATAAAATATTAGATGAAAAGCAAATAATAATAATCTTGAGAGAAAAAAATGAAACATAAAATGTACATCTCTTTAGCTCCATTAAAGAGATTTGGCTATTTCTGTAGATGTACATAATTATTACCTAGCGCATAATGTTATTTTTTCTTTATTTTCACCTTTTCTAAAGTGATAATCAGAAAACATTATAATCTACAAACAATAAATGCTTTTATAAAAGAAATAATTAGATCCACAATTCTAAATAACATTCACAGAATTACAGAATGATATATAGCATATAAATTGGACCTCGTTTGGAATTTGCAGGTTAAGATGAAGAATGAAACAGAGTCTTCCAAAGGCTATTTTAGTTATGTGGCTACATGATAGGTTTACTAACAAAAAGGATTACAGACTCAAATTCAAATGCTAGAATTTAGTCTACCTCTGCCATTAACTGTGACTTAGTCATATCATTTACCTTCTCTAGGCCTCAGTTTCCTTCCAGTGAAATGCTAGATTTCTTGCAAAGACATTTTTTGTTTGAGTGTTTGAGACAGCGTCTCCCTCTGTTGCTAGGGCTTGAGTTCAGTTGTATCATGGCTCAGAGCAGCTTTGAAATAATCTTCCTGCCTCCTAGTAGCTGGTACTACAAGCTCATAACACTACACCTGGCTATTTTAAAACATATACAACAGTCTCACTGTCACCCTGAGCAGAGTGCCATGGCATCAAAGCTCACAGCAATATCAAACTCCTGGGCTCAAAAAAGTGATCTTCTTGCCTCAGCCTCCCAGGTAGCTGGGACTACAGGTGCCTGCCACAACGCTCAGCTATTTTTTTAGAGACAGGGTCTTGCTCTTGCTCAGGCTGGTCTCAAACTTCTGAGTTCATGCAATCTACCTGCCTCAGCCTCCCACAGTGTGTGAGCCACCGTGTCCAGCCTTTAAAATATATTTTTTGCAGAGTCCTCACTGGTCTCAAAAAACTAATCTCAAGTGGTCCTCCTGCCTTGGCACTTCCAAAGTGCCGGTTATAGGCATGAGCTACTGCACCCAGCCTCTTTAAGGAAGTATTTATGATTAACATTGACAGTTCTTTTCTCCACTATCACACACCGTATCTTTGCTCACAGAAGACCATGTTACAACAGCCATATGATACCTTTATGTTCCCTTTACTTCAATAGAAAATAACTCATCTGAGCATTTAACTTAGGATTGATCATTAAAGTAATCCTCATAAGGACAGAACTTTTAAAATGTGCCCCTTATTGGAATATTTAACACTAAGGAAGCCCTGCTGATTACCTACTGAGAATGTTTGCAGCAATTAAGGGTATTTTGCCAACTTCATATTCAGTCAGGATTATTATCCATTTTCACAAAGGCAAGGAGTACTAAACTCTAGTACAAGGTGCTAGTTAAACACTTTCACTTTTTCCAAGGAGATCATCACTGGGAAACCAAAGACAACATCGTTCATAGATATAACAGAGAAAAGCATAAACCTTTAGTTTCTTCTCAAAATTACTCAAGGAGATAATATTGTTTCATTACATTAGTACAAATGGAAAATACCTTACACTTCTTTAGGTTCTAATGTTGCTGTCATTAGCCAAAATTCTTTGGTTTATTTCTGTATGCCCTAAATTTTGGAACTTTTAAGATTGGGGGGTTATAATTGATTTAGAAAATAATCAATGTTCTAAAAGTAACTAAGTGATGGTTGCAAAATTCTGGGAATATACTATTTAAAACCACTAAAATGCAAACTTTAATGGGTGAATTGTATGGTATGTTAATTACATCTCAATAAAGCTATTATGAAAATATATAATAAATGAAACATACGATGCAGAGAAAATGCCATTCACAATAGCAACAAAGAAGATTAAATAACTGTACTAAGAAACATAAAACCCCTAAAGATGTCTGAAAATATTTAAGAGACCTGAACACAAAATTTGTCAGACTTTTTCCCAAATGTCACCAAAGTCTGAACTTTGGAACTCTGAACAGCTACTAGTATCTCACTATGATAAACAGTTGCTAAGTCCAGATTTCCAACTCTAGAATTCTCATATTCACAGTGCTTCAGAAATTTAACCACCTTAAGTCTCTCTGTCTTTTTTTTTTCCCCACCACCTTAAGTCCTTCTTATTCATTTGTTTTTTGTTTTTTTTTTGAGACAGAGTCTCACTTGAGTCTCTCTTGCCTCAGCCACTTGAGTAGCTGGGACTATAGGCGCTACAACATCCAGCTATTTTTAAAGTCCTAGTGTCACTCTAGCTCAGGCTGGTCTCCAACCTGTGAGCTCAGGACAATCCACCTGCCTCAGCCTCCCAGAGTGCTAGGATTACAGGCATGAGCCACCAAGCCCGGCTCTAGCCATGCTCATTTATGTATGTACTGTCTAAGGTTACTTTCACACCGTAAGGGCACAGCTCAGTAGCTGTGCCCTGACCCTACTGCTTCACATTGCTGCTTGGCGCACTAACAAATTACAGTGCCAAAGTTCTAAATTCACCTCATTTTAAGTGCAATGCTTAAGGACATATTGTGACTTTTTTTTTTTTTTTTTAAGAGACAAGGGTCTCACTTGTTGCCCAGTCTGGACCCAAACAATCCTCCCTCATCAATCTCCCAAGTAACTAAGACTACAGCTCATCTGGTAATTATTGCAATTTTTAAAAAAATTACCAGTATATGCCCATCACACCAAATAAAAGTGGGGTCTGAATGTTGCTCTTTCAAAGCACAGCTGAATGTGAGTTTTTGTTTTTTTTTTTTAACAAATTGGTTGGCAAAGCATTGTGTTTATCATGCAATGACATCTTGGCTATGCTAAAAGAATACATTATATATCAGCATTATCACAGTAATACATTCATCACAATACTCCCAATTAAGAGGAAAACAAAAGAAAAATTGAAAAATAGTGAGTTATTTATATTTAACTGTTTGCACTAATGAAAGAAATGTGTTCAGAGAAAATAAACTTATTTAAGCCTTTCAGCAACAACAGGTAGTTGAAAAAATGAGGACACTGGTAGCAACATCTATAGGCAATCAATCATAGGCTAGGCTTGACGGCTCCTGCCTGTAATCCTAGCACTTTGGGACCCAAGGCAGAAGGACTACTTGAGGTAAGGAGTTTGAGACCAGCCTAAGCAAGAGAAAAGACCTCCTCTCGACAAAAAATAAAAAATTAGCTAGGCATGGTGGAGTGTGCCTATAGTCCCAGCTACTTGGGAGACAGGCAGAAGGACTGTTTTGGCCCAGAAATCTGAGGTTGCAATGAGCTACAATTATGCCACTACACTCTACCCAGATGAACAGAGTGAGATCTCCATAAAACAAAACAAATCAAAACAACTTTTCCTTGAAAAGTGGGTGTCCTTGGCTCTTGGTATGTTGCCAGATATTATCAATTCTGATCAGTTGTTATTTATTTGAAGAGTCAATGTAGAGTTAAGGGACTAAAGAATTTGCCTCCATGAATAGTGAGAAAAGAAACAAGTTCAATATTTTCAAAGAAGTCAAGAAAATTCTAGTGTAGTACAACTTAAGTGGACTCTTACTAGGATATATCACAACTGATATTGATAAAAATATGTATGAGAAAACTATGATAATAAAAATACTATGAATAATTGTACACCAACAAATTAAACAATTTACAAAAAATGGGCACACTCCTAGAAGACAGGAATTACCAATACTGACTCAGAAGAAAGAGAAAATCTCAACAGATCTATAATAAGTCAAGATCAATTGAATCAGTAGTCAAAAATCTCCCAGGATCAGATGGTTTCAGTGGTGAATTCTACCAAATATTTAGAGAAGAATTAATGGCAATCCTCAAACTATTCCAAAAATATGTACATAAGAGGACAGAACACTTTCTGATACATTCTGTGAGGCCAACATTTTCCTGACACTAAAACAAGACAAAGATACCACAAAAAACTACAGACCAATATGCCATTGTGAATACAAACACAAAACAATCCCTCCTCAAAAATACATACTAGCAGTTGAATCCAAGGGCACATTAAAAAGACCAAGTGGGCTTTATCCTAAGAATGCAAAGGGTACCTCAACAAATATAAATGAACAAATACAATATACCACACTAATAGAACTAAAGGGGAAAAAAATCTACATAATCACCTCAATCAACACAGAAAAAACATTTGATAGAATTCAACTTTTTTTTTTTTTTTTTTTTTGTAGAGACAGAGTCTCACTTTATCCCCCTCAATAGAGTGACGTGGCGTCACACAGCTGAGCAACCTCCAACTCCTCCTGGGTTTAGGTGATTCTCTTGCTTTAGCCTCTCGATTAGCTGGGACTACAGGCACCCACCACAACGCCCAGCTATTTTTTTGTTTGTTTTTTGCAGTTCGGCGAAGGCTGGGTTTAAACCCGCCACCTTCGGTATATGGGGCCAGTGCCCTACTCGCTGAGCCATAGGCGCCGCTTAGAATTCAACATCTTTTCATCATTAATAAAAAAGAACTAGCTGGGCTTGGCGGCTCATGTCGGTAATCCGAGCACTTTGCGAGGCTGAGGAGGGAGGATCACTTGAGGCCAGGAATTTGGGATCAGCTGAGCAAAAGCAAGAGCACAGACCCTGTCTCTACAGAAAAATAGGAAAAATGGGCATGATGTTACACACCTGTAGTCCCAGCTACTGGGGAGCCTCAGGTGGGAGGATCACTTGAGCCCAGGAGTTTGAGGTTGCAGTGAGCTATGATGACTCCACTGCATTCTAGTCTGGGCAACAGAGCTAGATGTTGCTCAAAAAACAAAAAAAACCCACACCCTCAGCAAACAGGAATAGAAGGAACTTCCTTAACATGACCAAGGGCATTCATGAAAACCCATAGCTACATCATACTTAATGGCAAAAGACTGAAAGCTTTCCCCCCTAAGATTAAGAACAAGATAAGAATGTCTACCTTCACCACTGCTATTCAATATTGTACTGATAGTCCTAGCCAGAGCAATTAAGCAATAAAAAGAAATAAAAGGCATCCAATTGGAAAGGAAGAAGTAAAACTATCTCTATTTGCAGATGACATGACTCTATATATAGTAAATCCCATAGGATCCACAAAAAACTGTAGCTAATAAATGAAGTCATTAAAGTTGCAGACTAAAAGATTAAGAACATTGGAAGTCAGAATAAAATGAGGAATTCCTTCAAAATTTTGAGAGAAAATGATATTTAATCTAGAATTCTATAGCCAGCCATAATTAAGTATAAGGTGAAAATGAAGACATTTTTAAATATGAAAGGTCACAAAACTTTACCTCCTATTATCAACAATAAGATTCTGGAGGAAGTACTTCATCAATATAAGTTATAAAGTAACCAAATGAGAGAAAAAGATGACCCAACAAACAAGAACAGAAAGGCAAAGGGATTCCTCAAAAACGACAAAGATTTCAGAGTTATAGTCTAGGTAACAATCAGTTCAAAAAAGAGTAGTTTAGAAGGCTCTGAGAGAGAGGTCTCCAAGAAAATAAAACCAACAGACTAGAGTTTGAAAATGCCAACCTGAGATTCAGGTACCTGGAGGAGACTTCAGGAATGAATTAGCATAAATACATAGAACTATGAGAAAAAAAGACCATTAATTCTTGAAACAATAATGAACTGTACATGGAATGAAAAAAGTTACATACATATATGCACTATATGGTTTAACTAAGAATAGCAAAGTGTGGATGGTAACTCATGGCTACAATCCCATAAAAGGCTGAGGCAGAAGGATCACTTGAGGTCAGGAGTTTGAGACCAGCCTAAGCAAGAGTAAGACCCCATCTCTACAAAAAATAAAAAACTTAGCCCGTTGTGGTGTGTGCACTCAGGAGGCTGAGTCAGGAGCATCCTCAAGCCCAGGAGTTGAAAGTTGCAGTAAGCTTTGACAATACCACTGTACTCTAGCCTATGTGATCAAGCAAAACCCTGTCTCAAAATTAATAATAATAATAATAATAATCTAACCACAATTATGACTTAACCATCTTGGGAAATAAGAATCATGCCTACATACACTTGGGAGATACAGTATGCTAAAATCTTCTTTCCCCTAAAAGGAAGTCAATCATTAATAGCTAAATTTGATAAAATCAAGAAATAGTAGCCTCGGTGCCTGTGGCTCAACGGGCTGAGGCGCCAGCCACGTACACCTGAGCTGGCAGGTTCGAATCCAGCTTGGGCCCGGCAAACAACGATGAAGGCTACAACCAAAAAAAAAAAAAAGGGCCAGGTGTTGTGGCAGGCGCCTGTAGTCCTAGCTACTTGGGAGGTGGAGGCAGGAGACTTGCTTAAGCCCAGGAATTGGAGGTTGCTGTGAACTGTGATGCCACAGTACTCTATCCAGGGTGACAGCTTGAGGTGCTGTCTCAAAAAAAAACAACAACAAAGAAATAGTAGTAGAATATGTCAGCTAGAGATCTGAAGGCAAATACCAAAAAGAAACTGCAAAAAGAGTTTGAATGCAGATGCCTCCAGGCAGAAGAGAACGTGAGGTGAGATAGAGGCAGAGAGGACTTTTTCAGAATAAGCTTTATTGAACTATTTTATTCTTTATTTTTCTTTTGAGACAGAGTCTCACTATGTTGCCCTTGGTAGAGTGCCATAGCATCACAGCTCTACAGTAACCTCAAACTCTTGCCTCAGCCTCCCAAGTAGCTGGGACTACAGGCGCCGCCACAATGCCCAGCTATTTTTTTGTTGTAGTTGTCATTATTTTTTTGTTTGTTTATTTTTAGAGACAGAGTCTCACTTTATCGTCCTCGATAGAGTGCTGTGGTATCACAGCTCACAGCAACCTCCAACTCCTGGGCTTACGTGATTCTTTTGCCTCAGCCTCTTGAGTAGCTGGGACTATAGGCACCTGCCAGAATACCTGGCTATTTTTTCATTGCAGTTTGGCTGGGGCCAAGTTTGAACCCGCCACCCTCGGTACACAGGGCCAGCGGAGCCACAGGCACCACCCACAGTTGGCATTGTTGTTTAGCAGGCCCAGCCCGGGTTCAAAACCACCTGCCCTGGTGTATGTGGCCAGCACCCTAACTACTGAGCTACAGGCACCAAGCGTGAACTATTTGATTCTTTAAACAAAGTGCACAGGCCTATAATGCTAGCACTCTGGGCGGCCAAGGCAGGTGGATTGCCTGAGCTCCAAAAGTCAAGAACAGCCTGTGCAAGAGCCAGATGCCACCTCTAAAAATAGCTGAGCACTGTGGCGAGTACCTGTAGTCCCAGCTACTTGGGGAGGCTGAAACAGGAGAATCACTTAAACCCAAGAGTTTGAAGTTGTTGTGAGCTAAGACACCACGGCACTCTACTGAGGGTGACAAAGTGAGACTATCTCAAAAATAAATAAATAAAACAAAGTGCACATGTAACTTTGATAATCTTTATAATTAAAAATACATATGTATATATATACATATATTACTTTCTAAGAAAAATAAGAGTTGAGCTATCAATTGGCTAAAACCAAAACTTCAGAAACTTGGAAAAGAAAATGAGAACATTACAAAAAAACGATGAATACTAGCTCAGCGCCCATAGCACAGTGGTTACAGCACTGGCCACATACACCGAGGCTCACAGGTTTAAAACCCAACCAGGCCAGCCAAAAACAACAATGACAACTGCAACAAAAACATAGCTGGGGCTCAGCGCCTGTGGCTCAAGCAGCTAAGGCGCCAGCCACGTACACAAGCAGCCCAGGCCCGCCAAACAACAATGACAGCTGTAACCAAAAAATGGCCAGGCGTTGTGGCGGGCGCCTGTGGTCCCAGCTACTTGGGAGGCGGAGGCAGAAGACTCACTTGAGCCCAGGACTTGGAGATTGCTGTGAGCTGCGATGCCATGGCACTCTATCCAGGGTGACAGCTTGAGGCTCTGTCTCAAAAAAAAAAAAAAAAAAAAAAAACAGCTGTGTATTGAGGCGGGAGCCTGAGCCTGAAGCAAAAGAATCACTTAAGCCCAAGAGTTTGAGGTTGCTGTCAGCTGTGATACCACAGCACTCTACCAAGGGTGACATACTAAGACTCTGTCTCAAAAAAAAAAAAAAGATTTGAATACTAACTTAAAAAAAAAACCTATGTTATGTTGAAAATGAGATTAGATTAGCATAATCTAATAATGCAACAAAGAAGTAAAAGATGGATGACAGAGGTTTAGGAGATTTTTTTTTTAAGACAGAGTCTCACTATGTCGCCCTCAATAGAGTACTATGGCGTCACAACTTACAGCAAACTCAAAAACTCTTGAGCTTAAGTGATTCTCTTGCCTCAGCCTCACAAGCACCTGGGACTACCGGCGCCTGCCACAAAGCCTGGCTATTTTGTTGTTGTTATTGCTATCATTGTTGTTTAGCACACCCAGGCAGGTTCAAACCCACCAGCCCTGCTGTAATGGCCACAACCCTAACCACTGAGGTAAGGGTGAGGAGCCACTTTGGGAGATTTAAAAAAAAGAAAAAGAAAAGAAAACATGCAGCAAGAGAAAGGTGAACACAGTTAACTAATTTATACCCCTGAATCACATTAAGCAAGGAAAATTCACTTTATTCAAACAGATACTGGAAAGACTGGTAGAGAGAATGTAGAATGTCAGCCAAGTATTCCAAATCTACTCTAATCCCCTAAAGCAGGAAGAAAATACTTTCAGAGACAAGTTTTTAAAAAAGCAAAGGCTTCCAGCTAGACTCGGTGGCTTAGGCCTGTAGTCCTAGCACTCTGGGAGGCTAAGCTGGGAGGATTGCTTGAGCTCACAAGTTTGAGACCAGCATAAGCAAAATCGAGATCCCGTCTCTACTAAAATAAAAAAACCAAGGCAAGAGGATCGCTTGCCCAAGAGTTGGAGGTTGCTGTGAGCTATGCTGCCATACCACTCTACTGAAGGTGACGGAATGAGACTTTGTCTAAAAAAAAAAGCAAAGGATTCCAATGATTTTATCATTGCTTAAAAAAAATAAATAATTATGGGCTTGGCGCCAGCGCCTAAAGCACCAGCCACATACATCAGAGCTGGAGGGTTCAAATCTAGCCAGGGCCTGCCAAACAACAATGACAACTACAACCAAATAATAGCTGAGTGTTCTGGCGGGCACCTGTAGTCCCAAACTACTTGGGAGGCTGAGGTAAGAGAATTGCTTAAGCCCAAGAGTTTGAGATTGCTGTGAGCTGTGATGCCACAAGACTCTACTAAGGGCAACACAGTACGACTCTGTCTCAAAATAATAATAATAATAATAGGCTCGGCCCCTGTGGCTCAAGAGGCTAAGGCGCCAGCCACGTACACCTGAGCTGGCGGGTTTGAATTCAGCCCGGGCCCGCCAAACAACAATGACAGCTGCAACCAAAAAATGGCCAGACATTGTGGAGGGTGCCTGTAGTCCCAGCTACTTGGGAGGCAGAGGCAAGAGACTCACTTGCGCCGAGGAATTGGAGGTTGCTGTGAGCTGTGATGCAGTGGCACTCTATCCAGGGTGACAGCTTGAGGCTCTGTCTCAAAAAAAAGGAAAAAAAGAAATAGTCAGGAGTGACTCGGCGCATGTGACTCAATGGGCTAAGGTGCCAGCCACGTACACCTGAGCTGGCGGTTTTGAATCCAGCCCGGGCCCACCAAATAACAATGACGGCTGCAACCAAAAAATGGCCGGGCGTTGTGGCGGATACCTGTTGTCCTAGCTACTTGGGAGGCAGAGGCAGGAGACTCCCTTGAGCCCAGGAATTGGAGGTTCCTGTGAGCTGTGATGCCATGGCACCCTACCCAGGGTGACAGCTTGAGGCTCTGTCTCAAGAAAGAAAGAAAGAAAGAAAGAGTCAGGAGACTCTTTCACCAACCATTTACCTAGCAAAACCATGCTTGACAAAAGAGGCAAAATCAACAGCACAGAAATATTTAGCAAACACAGCTTAACATCCACACATAGGAAAAAATAAATAAGGTCAATTTACAGTCATCTAACACAGAATATGTACTAGGATTATCTTGTAAAAAGGTAAAAACTCAAAATAATTTAATTTGTTCTTAACATAGCCATTGTAGTGACCTATATGGAGGAAACAATCAGGAGATCACATCTACCCAGATTATAGTAATAACCCTGTGAGTTCATCTCATGTGACACTCTCATCATCAGGGAAGGAACAGTAACAAAACAGTGATGTGCACTTTTACCACTTCTATTCAGCATTGTACGAGAGGTGCTAGCCAGGACAGTCAGGCAAGAAAAAGGAAAAAAAAAAGCATTCAGATTGGAAAGGAGATAGGTAAACCATCTATATTTGCAGATCATATATAGTTGTCTATGTAGAAAATCTGATGAAGCCTACAAAAAGCTACTATCTATGTTTAATGAGATTACAGGATATAAGATCAAAAATGAAAATCAATTACATTATATATTTGCAATGAACAATCAGAAACCGAAATTTAGACTGTAATCCTAGCACTCTCGGAGGTCAAGGCGGGTGGACTGCCTGAGCTCACAAGTTCGAGACCAGCCTGAACCAGAGCAAGATCTTGTCTCTAAAAATAGCCAGGCGTTATGGCCGGCACCTCTATTCTCGTATTCCCAGCTACTTGAGAGGCTAAAGCAAGAGAATCTCATGAGTGAGGCCATGGCACTCTACTGAGGGTGACAAGTGAGACTCTGCCTAAAAAGAAAAAAGAAACTGAAATTTTAAAGAGCATCTAAAAGAATAAAATACATAGGAATAAACTTAACAAGTGGTGCACAACTTATACATTGAAAACTAACAAATGATGCTAATTTATGAATAAACAAAAAATAAAAATAAAATATGGCATAACCATACAATAGAATATGGTTTGGCCATAAAAATGAATGAAGTAGGGTGGCGCCTGTGCTCAAAGAAATAGGGTGCTAGCCCCATACACCAGAGGTAGCGGGTTCAAACCCAGCCCCGGCCAAAAACTGCAAAATAAAAAAAAAAAAAAAAAAAAGAATGAAGTACCTATACAAGCAACATAGATAAACTTTAAAACACTGTAAGCTTTTTGGTTTTTTTTTTTTTTTTTTAAACACTGTAAGTTTTTAAGTGAAAGAAGTTAGTCATTCAAAACCACATACTCGGCTTGGCACTCTTAGCTCAGCAGCTAGGGCGTCAGCCACATACACCAGAGCTGGCAGGTTCGAATCCAGCCCGGGCCTGCCAAACAACAATGACAACTACAAATAAAAATTAAAATAGCTGGACATTGTGGTGGGCACCTGTAGTCCCAACGACTTGGGAGACTGAGGCAAAAGAATGGCTTAAGCCCAAGAGTTTGAGGTTGCAGTGAGCTGTGATGCCACAGCACTCGGCACTCTTATCGATGGTGACAAAGTGAGACTCTGCCTCAAAAAAAAAAATACTGTCCAGGCTTGGTGGCTCACGCCTGCAATCCCAGGACTCTGGGAGACCAAGGCAGGTGGATAGCTGAGCCCATGAGTTCGAGACCAGCCTGAGCAAAAATAGAAAAACTGAGACAAGAGGATCTCTTGAGCCCATGAGTTGGAAGTTGCCGTGACTACAGGCGGCCGCTGCAACACCCGACTATTTTTTTTGTTGCAGTTGTCATTGTTGTTTAGCTGGCCCAGGCCCATGGTTCGAACCCATCAGCCTCAATGTATGCGGCTAGTGCTGTAACCACTGTGCTACGGGCGCCAAGCCTCAAAATAAATTTTTTTTTTTTTTTTGAGACAGAGCCTCAAGCTGTCACCCTGAATAGAGTGCTGTGGCATCAGAGCTCACAGCAACCTCCAATTCCTGGGCTCAAATGAGTCTCTTGCCTCCGCCTCCCAAGTAGCTGGGACTACAGGCGCCTGCCACAACCGCCAGGCCATTTTTTGGTTGCAGCCATCATTGATGTTTGATGGGCCCGGGCTGGATTCGAACCCGCCAGCTAAGGCGTATGTGGCTGGTGCCTTAGCCTGTTGAGCCACAGGCACTGAGCCTCAAAATAAATTTTTAAAACTCTAAGTTTTTTTTGTTTTTTTTTTAGAGACAGAGTCTCACTTTGTTGCCCTCAGTAGAGTGCTGTGGCATCAACAGCTCACAGCAACCTCCAACTCTTAGGTTTAGGCGATTCTCTTGCCTCAGCCTCCGGAGCAGCTGGGACCACAGGCACCCACCACAACGCCCAGCTATTTTTTGTTGCATTTTGGGCAGGGCCAGGTTTGAACCTGCCACCTTCAGTATATGGGGCCGGCGCCCTACTCACTGAGCCACAGGCACTGCCCATTAAAACTCTTAGTCTTAAGAACTAAAATCATAAAACTCTTAGAAGGCAACATAGGCTGAGCACCTGTGGCTCAAGCAGCTAAGGCCCCAGCCACATACATCTGACCTGGCGGGTTCGAATCCAGCCCCGGCCTGCCAAACAACAATGACGGCTACAACCAAAAAAATAGCTGGATGTCATTAGCGGGCACCTGTAGTCCCAGCTAATTGGGAGGCGGGGACAGGAGAATCGCCTGGAGCTGTAAGATTGAAGCAGTATAGCCTATGAATGACAGCTTACCAATAGGTAGTAAAGGTAACTAGCTGTCATCATACAAGGTCTGACATTTAAGTTCACAAACTTGCCACCATGTGGTTACATTGTACAAACAATTCAGTAAAGTTTTATAACCTTGGTATATCAGCATCTCACAGCTGTGTTTGTCTGAAGTGTGGCAGTGTCTTGAGGAGTGGCATTCATTATTGTTGTTGCATGTTTTTGTGTGCTATCTGATGACGGCTCTGATGGTCATTCCAGGAAAAGAGTTCTAAAACTGCTTTGAAGGGTGGACTAGGCACTAGTATCAGTGCATAACTTCCCAAGGGGAGTACTTCAAAGGTGGTCATGGTGTTATTCAGCAATAAAGTAGGTAACACTTTTTATAGGATGAGTTCGCAAACTTAATTGTCACACTTTGTATATGGTCAACTAATTTTTACAAAGGTGCAAAAGCAAGACAGCAGAGAAAAGACAGCCTTTCAGCAAAGGATTGGGAAGAAATGGATGCAAAAACAATGAACTTGGGTTCATACTTCACACCATAGACAAAAAACTAACTCAAAATAGATCAAAGACTTAAATGTAAAACCTAAAACTATACAACCTCCAAAGAAAATCTAGGAGAAAATCCTTGTGAATTTGGTTTAGGCAAAGCTTTCTTACATATAACACCAAAAGTGTAATTCATGAAAGAGCAAATTCATCAAAATTTAAAACTTCTACAAAAGACACTGTCAAGAGACTGGATAAGCCATAGATTAACAGTCTCTTCGCAAAGCATATACCTGAGAAAGAACTTGTGTCCAAAAAATAAAAGAAAGAAAGAAATCTTTATTCTGAAAGTGTTAAACAAAAAATTTTAAAAAAAGAACTCTCAAATCTCAACAATAAGAAAACAACATCATTTCAAAGGTGGCAAAGGGACTTGAACAGACACTAAACCAAAAATGACATACAGAAGGCAAAACCACATAAAAAGACATTCATCAGTATTAGTCACTTCCCTGGAGAAATATAAATTAAAACTACAATGACATATTACTACACACCCATCAGAATGACTAAAAAAGAAAAGAGTGATAATACCAAATGATATCTAAGTTGCTGAGATACTGGGTAACTCTATACACCTGCTGATGGGAACAAAAAGTTCGACCATTTCTTATAAAACTAAACTCACTGATTAGAGATCAGGAGGCAATTGCACTCTTGGGCATTTATACCAGAAAAATTAAAACTTGCATTCATACAAAAACCTGTACATGAATATAGATAGCAACTATTTTTCATAAGAGCCAATAACCAGAAATACCACAAACGTCCTTCAATAGATAAAGATTAAACAAACTGTTGACATCCATACCATAGGAAACTATTCAACAACAAAAAGGAACAAACCATTAATATACTTAACAATTCATACCTAACAAATGTAATCAGTGTAACCTGGTTTCTTGTACCCTCAATGAATCCCCAACAATAAAAAAAAGTAATAAATAAAAATAAAAAATATAAATACTTAACGATTGGACGGACTGCCAGGGAATGAGTGAAAAAGTCAACCCTAAAAGGATGCCTACTATATGACTCAATTTATATAAATAACATTTTCTTGAAATAAAATTATGGAGATGGAGAACAGACCAATGTGTACAAGGAAAGTGAGACTGGGGTAAGGAGGAAAGAGGGAAGAGAGAGTGGTTATAAAGAGGTTAGTTAAATGGAACCCTGTGGTAATGAACAGTTCTATATCTTGATTGTGGTAGTGGTTACACAAATCTCCACATGATAAAACTGCATAGAACTACAAATACACACAAATAAGTGCATGCAAAATTGCTGAGATCTGAGTAAATTTGGTGGATCATACCAACGTCATTTTCCTGGTCTTGGTATTGTACTATACATAGTTATACAAGATATTATCTTTGGGGGAAAATTGAGTAAAAGGTACCGAGAACACCTCCCTCTACATTTTGCTTGCAACTTCCTGTGGATCTATTACAATAAGAATTAGATTTTAACAGACACACTTCACCAAAAAAAGATATGCAGATGGCAAATAAACACATAAAAATATGTTCAAGAGTATTAGTTATTAGGGAAATATAAACTAAAACCTCAAGGACTTACCACTATACACGTGTTAGAATGGCTAAAATTAAAAAGACTGACCAAACCAGATGTTGGTCAGGATATGGAGATATTTTTATGTGTGTGTCAGGATATGGAGATATTTTATTTTTTGTATATATATATATACACACACACATACACACATACATATATGTATTTCCCCTGCTAGTCGGATGTAAACTTATATAACCACTTTGGAAAAAGTCTGGCAGTTACATAGGCCAGGTGTGGTGTCTCAGGCCTATAACTGTAGCATTCTGGGAGGCCTAGGTAGGAGGATCGCTTGAGGGCAGGAGTTCGGGACCAACCTGAACAAGAGCAAGATCCCATCACTACTAAAAATAGAAAAAATTAGCCTGGTGATGGCCTGTAGTCCCAGCAACACGATAGTTAAGGCAAAAGGATAGCTTGAGCTCCTAAATTTGACGCTGTAGTGAGCTAAGATGACACCATTGCACTCTAGCTGGGGCAACAAATGAGACTATCTGAAAATAATAAAAAATAATAAAAAGTTAAATGTTCACTTATCAGGCTCGGAGCCAGTAGCTCAAGTGGCTAAGGCATCAGCCACATACACCAGAGCTGGTGGGTTCGAAACCAGCCCGGGCCTGCCAAACAACAATGACAACTACAACCAAAAAAAAAATAGCATGACATTGTGGCAGAGCCTGTAGTTCCAGCTAGTTGGGAGGCTGAAGCAAGAGAATCACTTAAGCCCGGAGTTGGAGGTTACTGTGACCTGTATTGCCACTGTACTCTAACCAGGGTGACAGCTTGAGGCTCTGTCTCAAAAAAAAAAAAAAAAAAAGTTCACTTATCAAATGATCCAACCATTCCATTCCTAAATACCCAAGGAAAAGAGAAAAATATGTCCATACAAAGATTTAAACATGAATATTCACAGCAGCTTTATTTGTTTTTAGTTTGTTGGTTTGTCCATTTGGAGACAGTCTCCCTCTGTTGCCCTGGCTAGAGTGTAGTGGCATCATCATATAATAGCTTACATCATACATATAATAACCTCCCAAAGTGCTAGGATTATAGGCATGAGCCACCACTCAGCCAGCAGCTTTATTTGAAATAGCCAAAAGCTGGAAACAATCCGAAAGTCCATCAATAGGTGAATGGATAAAACAAACTATAACTTTACACATAACGGAAACCACTCCACAACAAAAATGAATGACCTACTGATACCCTCAATAACAATGATAAATCTCAAAATAACAATGAGTCAAAGCCAGACCAAAAAATAGTACGTTTTGCAATTCCACATACATAAATTTTCCAGTGACTTTAATGGTTGTCTGGGAAAGGGGAAAATGGGAATGGAATGGAGTAATTATTATACACAAGGATACGAAGGGCGAGGCATGGTGGCTCACACCTGTAATCCTAGCACTCTGGGAGGTTGAGGCAGTTGGACTGTCTGAGCTCAGGAATTTGAGACCAACCTAAGCAAGAGCGAGAACCCATCTCTAAAAAACAGCTGGGCACTGTGGCGGGTACCTGTAGTCCCAGCTACCAGAGAGGTTGAGGCAAAAGAATTGCTGCCCAACAGTTTGAGGTACTATGAATTATGATGCCACAGACCTCTGCTGAGGGGGACACATTAAGACTCTGTCTCAAAAACAAAAAAAACTAAAGGATACAAGGAAATGTTTAGGGGTGATGGATATAGTCACTATCTTAAATCTGGTGAAAGTTTCATGCTTCTAGTGTCAAGACTTAAAAAATTATACACTAGAAATAAGAGAAATTTATTATGTCAATTAATATCCCAATAAAGCTAACTTAAAAAAAAAAAGACAACACTCTGTCCTACTTTGGCTTTCACCATACTACTGCCTCCTTGATTGTCTAACTTAACTCTGATCACACTTTCTCAAGCTTCTCCTCTTCTTTTTTTTGAGACAGAGCCTCAAGTTGTCACCCTGGATAGAGTGCTATGGCATCACAGCTCACAGCAACCTCCAATTCCTGGGCTCAAGCGAGTCTCTTGCCTCCGCCTCCCAAGTAGCTGGGGCTACAGGCGCCCGCCAC
>CAUYON010188974.1:0-18712 GCA_963573935.1 Arctocebus calabarensis | reverse complement strand
TAGTCCCAGCTACTTGGGAGGCGGAGGCAGGAGACTCGCTTGAGCCCAGGAATTGGAGGTTGCTGTGAGCTGTGATGCCACAGCACTCTACCCAGGGTGATAGCTTGAGGCTCTGTCTCAAAAAAAAAAAAAAAAAAAAATTGGACAGGTTTTTCTTCCAACTGCCCAGAGATTCTGGACTTTTAAGTTTAGACTGGTAGTAGACAAAATAAGGGGATCCTATTTTTATTTTACATTTACATTGTAGTGTGAGAAAATCGGTGACACCATTTCATATATTAAACCAGGCAACTTCCTAAATTAGAGAGAAGAGAAAGGGGATAAAATATCCAAGTTAATGCCCATTTCACCATATTTTCAGCAAAATTATTAACGTGAATTAAAATTTACTGTATATTATATAGTGAATACTAAATATCATGTAGAGAATGAAAATAAATGTATTACTTTATTCTGGGCCAGAAGAATAGGCATTAAGATGAAGAAAAGATTAGAAACTGAATCAGTCAAGGAAATGTAACCTGAAAGATTAGTGGAATACTTTTAAAATAACTACGTATTATGATACGTATTATGATATACGTAACAAATTTGCTTATACTTAAAAAGTCATATTTTTGTACTGTGATGTTATGTACATATAAGCAAAATCTCAGGATAAAGAACCATCTGGCTCTTTAGACACATATGATGTACATGTCAATTTAGATAGTTATGCAACTTTGAATATGTGTGATGGATGCAAGTTTTACACAGAGATAAGCAAACCCAAGACTCTTAAAAACAGGTTAATGCTAGCAAAATGCTGCAGAAATCATTATAGGAAAGAGGACTTGAATGACAGATTGCAATATTTGAGGGAGTGCCCATTCCCCATGAACAATCTTGATATAAAATTAGTATCTTCCTATAAAATTAGTATCTTTGTATAAAATTAGATCAACCCAATTAAAATAAGAGATGCTTTTGTATCAGAAGAGAGGGTGTTTGTCTTCAAGGGTAAGGATGTCTTCTTCAGAACCACGTAAGTAAATAAACACCACATACAACCTGACCGACCAGCATTGACTTTCTAACTCGCTCCTTGAGTTCAAATCAGTTTTCTCCATTTTTTGATGAGCTTGGGTGAAATTACAAGGCATTTAGAATTTTGTTTGTGGTATAATGGATTGAAGAAATAATGCTAACAAAAAAAATTATGCTATCTCACAGACAAAATAAAATCACATGTTGGTAATGAGAATGGGATTTTGCCTGTATCATTTTGCACCCTGCTGCAACTTTGCATGAAGTTCTTTTGAGGTACACATGCAACTCCTATTACCACTAATTGCAGTTTCACTACACAGAAACATCAAACGAAAAGAAACAGACTTCCTTTGTGCTGTGGGGCTTGTAATCCTTTTTAGATTGCGTAACGAGATCCAATCCCATGTTCACATTTGAGGTAGTGGATGTTCTTATTCCAATATTTACCTATTTCCCGTTTTTCTACATTCTTTGAAACTCCTGAGATGTACGAAAATGAAAATAGTTAATTATACCGTTCAGGATATTATTCTTGATTCCAAAATGAAAAGAAAGCCATGCGAGGATGGATATCTGTGTATCTGGGATTAGTCTAGTTAAAACATAATATAGAACTTGAGATTGATGAAGGAATTTACTGAATAATATAAAAATTGTTCAGAAACTAGTAGAAGGTTTGTGACCATATCGATGTAAGCTTTTCTAGTTTGAAGTACAGTAATTATTGAAACAAAATTGTGGTGCATGTGAGGAGAGGATTAAAATGAGGATACCTGCAATCGGTAGTTGACTGTGCCCTGAAGCTTTCTGAAAAACTCAGGCTTTTGTACAAGTAAATAAAACTGGGCTGTCTGTAGCCTTTCAGCACCAGTGAGGGACTCCCTGATACGGGAGGCAGAGACCCACACAGCCTTCCTCGCTGCCCCCCGCCATGTCCTTGGTCAGAGGCGGCACCGCCCTCTCCTCCACTGCCCTGCAGGGGCCTGGACGTCGCCTCATCCCCACTGCCTCTGCTCTTTGCTAGTGCACACTCTGAGCATCTTCGTCTTCTAAAGAGCTCACAATTTCAGCAACTTTTCTCCACGATCAAAGGGCACCGAAGCTCCTTCGGCCTCCTTTCTGGACCACTGCCTTGACTCCAAAGTGGGATCTCTCCATCTACCCTTTTTCTCTTTTCTTGCCATATCAAACCCCAAAAGGGTTCCTGCTGAAAACACAAACACCATTATGACTTGCTTCCTGCTTACAATATTTCAATGGCTCCTCAATGCTCTTTAGATAAAGTCAAAATTCCTGCAAGGCTCTGGCCTGGCCCACTTCTGCCCACGTTGCACTAAATCGCCCCTGGCTCTTTGCACTGGCCTTCTCCCCTTTCTTCACATTCAGCCTATTCTGCCTTTCCACAGGCCTTTGCACACACTCCCCCACCCTGAAGTCTGTCGCTGACCCTTTCCCCACACACGTGTGCGTGTGCGTGTGCAGACACACAGATACACATACAACATGTGTGCATGTGCAGACACACAGATACACAAACACTCCTTTAGAACCTCATTCATTCAGATTTGCAATTCAAATCTTACCTCCTTGAATGTCTCTGCTTTCTCATATCAGATCAGACACACTGTGAGAGAACCCTGTACTTCTTCCATCTTCTCAGGAGTCCTTCCTTCTCTTCTTTCCACAAACATTTAAGGAGTGATTAAATTGTGGCACAAACAGACATGATTCCAGGCATCTAGGAATAACAATTAAATGAGAGCCTGGCTCATAGGAGCATCTATTCTAGTGGGATATATGTAATAAAGAAAGAAAGCAATTCAACAAACAAACGTCTCCAGGACACTACAACAGTGTGGTCTGATACAGCCTACTGAGAAGAGGGTGCTTCTCTAGAGAAAAACTTTGCTGAGACTGGAATGATAAGTAAGTTCCATTTCCTTGTTTGATTAGTAGATTAACGTCTGCTTCGCTCCCAACTGTAAACTTCCTGGTAGCAGCAGCTATGGCAATTTGTTCAGTAATTTTATATCTTAGACGGTGCTCTGGAAATATTTTTGAATAACAAATGAATGGAAATATCACAAATTTTAGCTCAAGCCTTTCTGAATTCAAGACTTGCTCAGGTTGTTAAAATTCCCTACCTTCAATTTCCTCATCTACTGATGAGGACGAAAACACCTACTCCTCAATTAAATTCTTATACATATCTCAACCCTCAGCTTATGATTTTAACTATCATTTATGATTTAACCATCATAAATCCTTAATTCAGTGTTTCTTCTTTCATGTCTGAATCAGAAATGCAATTTTTTAAAAATGTAGTGAAAGCCTCTGGCATTTCATTTTCTCACTTGTTAATTAAAATGACAATACCTATGTGTCCTGATTATTTTAAGAAACGAATGAGGCGTTGACCTATCAAAGACCTTAGTTCAGTTAAAGAACTAGAGTATTAAAGGAAAAATTTAATTTTATTTTACTATGAAAAGTTTTCAGAGTGCACAAGAGGAAAAGCACTCTATGAGTTTACAGAATTGTTTTTAGACAATCTTTCTCAAAAGTGATTTTGCTGTGAAGAGAAAAAATTGATTTAGATTCTTACAGTGTATGTATATATGTGTATGCATGTATATATATTTATATGTGCTTCTTGTGGGAATATTATACATACTAACATTTGTAAAGTGTTTACAAACTACTTCTAGAAATATTCTCTCAACGGATTTTCAATAGGAAACCTGCAAGGCAGGTATTACAAGTTATAAGGAACCCTCCTGTTGAAAGAGCTCGCAGGCAGTGGCCGACTCTTAGGTTACATGCTTCATCCTGTTACCAACAGGAAGCAATGCCCTCATTTGTCAGCAGGTGCTGATAAAGAAGGCTTCAACTCTCAGCCACTGGAGAGGCACAGAAAGGTAACCTCGCTGCTCCTTCCAGAATATGGCATTGGCAACACAATCAGTTGGTGATGGAAGATAGATTGCCCTCACATACAGCTCACTGCCTCTGCCTGCTTGGAAGTCTACATTTATTTGATCCTTCCAGCAGAGAACAATCACTGTGAGTTCTCCCACTGACATACTTTTATTTGCTGAAAGTTCATTCTTTGCAGGTTGGAGAATATAAAAATTTAAAGAGATGGTGTTAAAATGACTATGAATCACCGTCCTTACCCCTTAGGAAAACAAAGTCCGCTACCTCAACAATGGTTTAAAAGTATTTCCAGGGAATGTATTCTATCTAAGAAGTGAACACTGCAAAGAAATAAAAATAAAGAGCTAATCTTCCATTTTCACAGATGAAAATGTTCCAGTACTGCTTGCTGAATAACAGTCTGGTTTCTACGACCTAAATGTGATGATACATTCGTCATTTTCTGGTCAGATGTAAAAAAAGGGATTGTGATGTGAGTAAACTTTTTTGGATTGACCTGATTTTGTTTGAGTTTCTGTGATAATGTCAGTAAAACTCAGTTAATCTATTTAAAATAGATTGTAAATATTTGATCCCGAATGCTTATATTTCTGAAAGAATTATTCTGACATGCTCTTGCAGGTAAAGAGAGTAAGACTAACAAACTTTTCTACTGATTTTCTCATGTTCTCTCATTTAATGATTCCACCATACCTGACCATGTGATTAAAATCTACAGATGTTTTATGTTTGTGATATCTCCATTTAGATACGAAGAGGTTAGAAGTGGTCATAATTTGCAATATTCTCTACACATTGACACAGAGAAGAACTTTGGACAATTGATTTTTCCTTGGTCCAAGTTGAATGACATATATGGTAAAGGAGAAGGGGTTTAGCAGATATAAGTACGGTCTCAAATCAGTTAGTTCTGAGTTAATCAAGTCAAGGTGGGGAGATTATCCTGGATGGGCCTGACTTAGTCGTATGGAAGCCTTCAAAGAGAGATTCTCAAGGTGACTGCCAGGAAATGAGCTGCCCTGAGTGTGAGGCCTGTGGCAGCCGGAGGGGCCCCAACTGACAACAGCATGAAAGGGGGGGCTCAAGTTTACAACTGCAAGAGGACCCTGAGCTCCAAAAGGAATGTGCCAGGATGCCACCTTGCTCATGACTGAATGAGACCCTGAGCAGGGGACTCGGCTAAACCACGCCTGGGCTCCCGAGCCTCAGAAACTATAGGCTAGGACATGTGTGCTACTTTAATCCCCGTGACCATAAGCTTTAATGACTCGTGACTCCTACATTACCGTTTTCAATGTGGTCACTGAGTTTAGGGGGTGTGCAAGGGCCAGGTAGTGACGGATACTGAAGGCTACATTTTTGAGTAGGAGTGAAACCATTAAACAACTGTGAGCATTTTCCATCAGACTCAGACAAGTGTGTAGGTGTCTCCCCCCAATCCCTGATACTCTGCTCCCACTTCACTGTGGGTACAGCTACGCTCTCTGCCCGGGATGGTGGACGCCAACCTGGGGGTGTCTGTCCCTCACTCCGGCATGCAGAGCGTCACTGTATAAGGGAGCGGAGCACAAGTAACTGTTCCTGGATCACAATACAGCCTTTTAACCATTGCCTTATATGATTTCACCAACTTCTTAAAGTTCCCATGAGAGATGCAGGCGGATGGAGCCAAACACAGCCTCCCAAACGGCCTGTGCTCCAAGAGCGGCACAGAGGCAGAGTTTACAAATTCTCCCTGCCTGGAGCCCTCAACCAGCCCTTTCTCCTGCCTCAAGCGCCTCCACCCAGCCCTTCCATCGGCCTGTCCATATCTCGCTCCTTCCCAAACCCCCTTTCTCTTTACCTTTTGTCCTTGTGTGTGTTTGCCCCATTGAACACCTCCCCAAGTTTAATGGTGTCAGTAGTCCTCACTCCATCCCACTGCCTCCTAGCCTGCCGTATGGTTCCTTGTATTTGTTCAATTTTATCCATTCATTTATTAATTTTAATTAAATTCCACATTTTGGGGGTTAAGAAAGAATAAGGTCTTAAATTCTTTATTACAATGGTACCCATCAAAAATAAATAGAATTTTATATATGATACATGATAGAATGATAGAATACGAGAAGTATTCTGAGAAGAATCATGCTGTTCTAGCTCCTAAATCAAGCATAAATAGAATTTTATGGTCAAAATAAAATCACATTAAGTTTTCATACATGAAAGTACAAAATTACAGATTTTATTTAGGGTGGAGGCAAAGAGGATTTTTAGGGCAGTGGAAACTTTCTCTGTATGACAGATACACAGACAGCAGACAGTGTATTTCTCCAGACTCATAGTTCTGTACAATACAGAATGGACTCCAGTGTAAAGGATGGACTTTAGTTAATCATAGCATATCAATATTGATTCACCAAATTTAACAAGTGTACAATGCTAATGCAAGATGTTAAAAATAGGGAAACTCTGTGTGTGTGTGTGCACGCGCGTGTATGGGGAACTTGTGGCCTTCTGATTTTCATAATTTTTTTTTTTTAGGCTAGAAAAGCTTTGTCTTCTCTGCTGCACCTCTTTTAATGAAAGGATTTGTTCTGTAAAATTTGGGTTCAGTCAAAAGGCCCCAGTCAGGCATCCAGAAGGCCACATGTGGTCCCAGGGCTGCAGGTCGCGACCCCTGAATGGGAATTCAGTACTTTCTGCAAACTTAAAACTTCTCTTAAAAAGAAACAAAAAGCAATATTATAAAATGCCTCCAGTCTAGAAGCATGCTATTCCAAGAATACATAAAATCCTTAAATACTTTTTAAACCAGCAAAATTTGAAAATTTCACATACAGAATTTTAATTTTTAATTTTTTGTTAATGCTATGTTAAAATGGTATTTTATTGCCCCAGCAGGATACCGGCCGTTGCTCACTCATGGCTAGCTGTACATGTACTACAGCAAGATCATTATATCTTATTTCTACTTAAAAATCATGCCTATTACCTGCTAATTGCCATGTATTGATTTACTTAAGCATCCATGGCTGCTGTATGAGAAAGATAACACTTGGCTCTAGGGGGCCTGAAAATTCTTTACACTGTCAGCGACCTTGACTGAAAGGGTAATTAATCTGAACCCCCGGATGGCATTAAGAGACTTAGACCTTTCATTCTCTGTGAAAAGCCTCATCTTTAGAGATGTGAGCACACAGTTCTATTTACTGAGAAAACATCTTGTATGAACTTATCTTCTTCGCTTTTATGAGCAGCTACCAGGATCACAGGTTTTCTACATCCAAAGAAAGGGAGAGGAGATAAAAGGGACTTAGCATCTTGAAAGAAATTTAGTTTTTCTCTGGGTTTTGCTCATTTACCGAGCAGGCTTGTGGCAACGGCCAAGCCACTTAATTTTCTTGTCTAGTTTTTTCGTGTCCATAATAAAATAAAATCTTGTAATTTTGTGAAATTAAAATAATTGAACAAGGTGTTTTAAAACTTGTTCAGCATAATTTTTTGTTTTGATTGTTTTGTTGTTTGTTTACAGTGCCACTGGAGAGTTACAATCTATCTGGATTGTCTTTCAAACTCCTCTTCTTTATTCTTTGTTGTTACCTGGCTTCTGGAAATATGCAACAGAAGTCAGATGTAGTGACATAAATGTGAAAAAAAAGCCAGTGTGATGACAAATCAAATAACATACCTAAACTTCAAAACAAGTAGACATTGTGTGATACTTCAATGTGTTCTTGCAAATTGCATTTTGATGTCTGGTAGGAAAATTCAAAAACTGTTTTTCTGTTGATAAATATTTTTTGTGTGCCTTTGTTTTGACCAAATACTTTGTAACTTGCCAAACGACATCTTTTTTAAAAATATAGAATTACTGATTACAATTGACTCTTACAAGCCAAGGAAAGAAAATATAGGGCATTGTGATGTATTACCTAGCAGGAAACCTGTTGACTCTCAGGTTCGGAGGCAATCTGTTTTAGTCAAAGTCAAGTGCATTTCCAGACATTTTATTTACTGATCAGCAAGCCACCTCGTTAATTGGAGGTTCCATGGCTTGAAACATTCTACAGTAAGACATTTTCCTCTGTCCTGAGTGTTTTACTTTGCAGAGCTGCTACTTCTGCTTCTCCACCAAGTGCCACTTCTGGGAATCTTCTAGTGCCTCTTCCTCTTTTGCATTTCCTTCAGAGGTTTCACAAGGTACATTTTTCTCTCTCTATATATAACTTTTTGCCACAGTAGAAGTAAATAGCTACCAGTAATAGTCAGGACTAATTTGCGGTGGAATAGCCCAATATGTTCTGTACTGTAGGGACACACAGACATTTATGTTGATTTACCTGCCTGAACAGCAACAAATGGAGAATACGGTTATGGGGGTGGGAGATGGGAGATTAAGTGGTGGGCTGAGATTAAGTGGTGGGCTACCACCAGTCATGGTAGTCTTTAAATTAAGCACATTACACGAGCTCATGGCACAGAGCATTAGTGAGCCATGCGTTTGCCATCTTTGGCTCATACGAGAGTGGAATGAATGGAGAAAGGGAGGGTGACAGAGACCAGCGGAGGAGACAACTGTGTACCAGGAGAGTATGAAATGGTCTCCGCTCTTTATCTCATACCCCGCTCCTATGTACCTGGTCTTTGCTTATCCTCCTCCGCAGAGATTGCTAGTGTATGAAGAAGAGTAAATTCCATTGTGGAGAACCGCGAGTCAATCAAACAGAGCCCTGCTTCTCTCAATATCTAGAGTTTTTATATTATTCAAAATAGTAATTTCCAAACTGATATTTTCACCATACCATATTAAAGAATTAAGTCATTAGTAGTAACAGAATTATGAGTTTGAAAATCACAAATTCACGGAATTCTTTCTCTGTTCTACATTGTACTACATGTGCATCTTTGTTAGAAACAAATATATATAAACAAAAATCTTGCAGAATTATTTTCTTCCTGGTTACTACATGTATCAGAGGGCAGATTAGAGGATGGTAAGAGAGAAGCTCTTAGAATGGACAGATGAGTTAGGGCAGAGTTAAGTGCCCAAAATCTGTCAGCAAACGATTTCGACTTAGTAGTTACTTTGTACCCACAATGTAGCTATCAAGACAAGTGCAGATTGTAGAAATCTTAAAATTGTGAAAAATAATATCAAAGAAGGGAAACGTGGCAACAGGTGATTGGAAGTTCAGGAAATTCCCAGAAGTTAACCTTTAACTTTGGTGGGTTTACCATTTTCAGGATTTAATCTGTAGAATGAGAAAGAACTTCACTATTCCCTAGCTCACAAAGATTAATATGCAATCCAAGGTATTCATTCATTACAACCATGAAGCTGACCAGAATACTCGAACTGTTCAAACTTGGCCGTGAGCTTCGCATCAGTTAGTCTACAGTGACTTTCGATGAAGGTAAAAGTTGTTTTCATGTACAAGACAGATTCACTTGCCAAGGAAACCCTCACACTTATATCTACTTAGCAAAGATTCTTTGCGCCCAGGGTAGTGAGTAGATGCAATGCTGACGATTGTTTTTAAGACTTTCTCTATTTTTATGCTTCCCTGGCTTAGCATCCCTATTCAGCTCCCCCAATCTTTCTCCAAAAAGGATCAACCAATTACATCTCTGCATGGCAGATAATACACACAAACAGTGTTGTCTCCGAAGAGACTCTCAGATTTCCTGCATTTTTTACATTCTTACACCTTTAAGAATAGCATCTTGATTTTTCCCATGTAGATGGCTAATATAGCAGTTTTATTAATATTTGGATTTGCTAAATTGAACTCTCGTTGGGACAATCTTATTTCTGAGTTAGCCGAGAGTGTCTCACCAGAGCTCCTATTATCCTAGCAGTAATACCCATAGTTGGGTTTTTTTGATTTCCAAATTTCAAAATAAATGTAGGACTAAGTAAACATGTAACATGATGTTAAAAATTTCACATCAAGGGTGGAGCCTGTGGCTCAGAGGAGTAGGGCGCCAGCCCCATATACTGGAGGTGGCAGGTGGGTTCAAACCCAGCTCCGGCAAAAAACTGCAATTAAAAAAAAAAATTTCACATGAACACCCACAGGGCAGGTTGATAGGAAACGGGTTGGCTTGAAATCGTGGGAGGCATTGGCATCTGATATAAATCTCTAGATTTTTATCCTACCTACCTACAGCATATTTTCACTCTGTGACCTTTGACAGGTTAACCTCTTTTGAAAATTGCGGTAGTGGTCATAGTCACTGCCCCATAGAGTTGTTGTGAGGATTCAGTGAAGCTAATTGTTCTTGACACCAATACTAAATAGATGTTAGCTCACATTAATTATAAATAAAATGATTATAACTCAAACTGATGTGTCTCAAAGCATTGTCTCTAAGCATCAAAAAGAATTGCCCTTTCAAAAAGCAAAGAGAAAAGTATTCTTATGGCTTGCAATGTTACTTTAGGTGCTTAATCTTTATTCCTAGTTCTTGACAATTTCTTGGTCTCAAGATCTGTGTTAAAAATAGGGTAATCAATAACAAAGACAAAAGGATCCCAGATTATTTCATTCTTTTCTAAAAAAATGATTTTTTTATAGAAGTCACAGTTAATCTGGGAGATGAAAATTATCTGGCATTATCCAAACTTTTTGATACAAATGGTGGTTTTATTTCAATGACTATCTGAACAGTTTGGGTTTTAGCAAGGGGAGGATAGCAAGGAAGGTACAAATTATTTTGTGCACTTTGCATAGAACCATTCTTACCTCCCAGCAATAAACGGAAAGTCTACCTGCTTCTCAAGGAATGTGGCCTCTGTAATTCCTGCTCTCACTAGGAATGTGTGTGTTTCATGGATATCTCCATCAGTAGAGCAGATATTATAGCAGATGTATGTTGTATACAACATCTTAAATATAATTTTGTGGAATAAATTTAGGACAGATTTGTGACTAAATGAAGGACATCATTTTTCATAAGCAAATTAGGAATCCCTCTCTGAAACATTTCTTCCTTGTATACCTGCAAGTTTGTTACTAGTGAGATATTCATTTAAGGTATGCATTCCTTTCTTCCATTTACATATATATATTTTTCATTAAAGATTAATATGAGGGTACAAATAATTACCTTGTTTGTGTTTGTCAGGTAAGGTTCAAGTTATAGTTGAGCTCTTTGCCCAGGGGTGTACAATATATCCTTATATATGCCTATTAGGTGAGAGCTTATCATTCCCCTTCCCTTCTCCTTTCCCCACCTTCCCCCACTTGAATTTAATTGTATTTTTCTCATATGTGGGTATGTAGATTCATATTATTATAGAGTACATTGGATACTTGTTTTACATTCTTTACTAAGAAGAATGTTCTTAAATTCCATTCAGGTTAATACCAAAGCTGTAAATTCCATTCAGGTTAATACCAAAGCTATAAAGGTTAATACCATCTTTTTTATGGCTGAATAGTATTCCATGGTATACATATTCTACAGCTTATTAATCCATTCATGACTTGATAGGCTGTTGGGTTGATGCCAGGTCTTTGGAGATTGTGAATTGAGCTGCAATGAACTTTCTAGTGCAAAGTTCTTATGGTGAAATGATTTTTTTTTCTTTTGAGTAGATATCCAGTAATGGGATCGCAGGATCAAATGGTAGGCTTACTTGTAGCTCTTTGAGGATTCTCCATACCTCTTTGCATAGAGACTGTATAGGTTGTAATCCTACCAGCAGTATAAAAGTATCCCTTTCTCTCCACATCCATGGATGAGTGGGCTATTCTCACAGGTGTTAGGTAATAGCTCAGGGTGGTTGTGATTTGCATTTCTCTGATGATTAAGGACAATGAGCATTTTCTAATGCGTTTGTTGGCCATTCATCTGTTTCTTCAGAGAAGGTTATGTTCACATCTCTTGCCCACTTATAAATGGGATTGTTTGAAGAACTTGGAAAAAATAGTACTTTGTTTCACATGGGACCAGAAAAAAAGCCCAAATAGCCAATGCAATTCTAAGGAATAAAAAAGAAATCTGGCAGTATCAAGTTACTAGGCTGCAGTAGCTATAAGGCTATAGTGATCAAAGACAGCACTGTGCTGGCACAAAAATAGAGATATAAATCTATGGAATAGATTAGGGAAGCCAGAGATGAACCTAGCCACATATAGCCATCTGATCTTTCATGAACCAAAAGCCTACACTGGGGAAAAGAATCTTAATTTAATAAATGATACTGGGAGAGCTGGTTAGCCACAAATAGAAGACTGAAACCTCTTATTACTTACAAAAATTGACTCTTACTGGATAAAAGATTTAAAGTTAAGGCATAAAATGATAAAATTCTAGAAGAAAGTATGGGAAAAACTCTTAACAATATTGGCCAAGGAAAAGATTTTATGAAGTAGACCCCCTTGGTGTTTGCAGCAATAACAGAAATAAAAGAATGGGGCAGATCATGTTAAAAAGCTTCTGTACAGCAGAGGGAACAGCTGAAGCATACAGACAGCCTTCAGAATGGGAGCAGGTACTCGCCTGCTACGAATCTGACAAAGAGCTGATAACTGAAATCTATAGGGAACTCAAACCAGTCAACAAGAACAATCTTCATTTACTTCTTAAAATTTGCATTCACCTTGAAATATACGTTAACTGATCATTTGACATTTTATGGAGATCATATGTACCGGAACATTTTTCTGGTACAGGGATATTTGAGGCATCAGAGTCTCAGAAAAGGATGAGGGAATGACAAAAAAACCCAAAAATACTGCCTGGAGAAAGTAGAAAAATAAGGGAACATAATTAAAAGGTATAGGATTCTTACTAAGAGCCAGCTGATATGAATGTTGCATATTTGAGACAGAGTCTCGCTCCATCGCCCAGGCTGGAGTAAGCTTGTGTCAGCCTCGCTCACAGCCACCTCAAACTCCTGGGCTCAAACAAGCCTCCTGCCTTGGGTTCCTGAGTAGTTAGGACTACAGGAATCAGCCTCCCAGAGTGCTAGAATTACAGTAGGAGCCACTGTGCCCAGCCCAAAGTATAGATTCCCAAAGGATAGATTCTTAAATAATGATTTTCTTTGACCCAAATTATAATCGCTGTAGACTTAATGATATTCCAATAGCAATTATTTTCCCTAGTATCATGGTCTATAATAAGCATAATACTGACATGTCTAGGAATACAGTTTCAGTACTACGGTCCAATTTTTGAATTGTTGGTGAATTTCAGCACCTGTGCATTCCACTGGGCCTCGTGAAAGCCATGGTCCTGTTCTCTTTGGCATTAATGTTTAGAATGAGATCCCTGCTCAGGTAAGTCCAAGACCCCTAATACCTGGCCCTAAAGATCCTCACTATGGAGTATTCTAGCATGGAACATGACATAGGTCTGTGATAGCAGGAGATTTCTTTTTGTATAAAGTCTATATAAAACAGTGCCAGATAAATAATTGTTACTAATTGAATAATTAGAATCAATAAAGGAATAGATTTACTTGAAGGTCATTTTTTAGCACCATTTTCTATAGATTTGGGTATTGATCTAGGCTTATCTCATGCAGTGAATGAGTGGTGGGAGCCCTAACAGAGGCATCTAGAAGCTTCCAATTGGTAGTTCTTCTCCTCGGTCCTGGTGACATTCTGCCAAATGAACCCAAAAGAAGATTTAGAGTATGAGCTTGTAATGGTGCTGAGTAAGGTTACATTGTGTAGCTCTAGAATCTTGGCAGAGCATTTATGATTCTAGATTTTGTAGTTCATAGAGTGAGAAAACACCGTTATGCTAACATGATGGACAAGGAGCCTTGATTGTTCATTTCCCCAAATTTCCAGTTACAGTGGAAGTGGCAGAGAAGAGCTGAAACCCAGGTGCTCTTATGCTGTGCCCAGAGGTCTTTGCTTACATTTTGACTGAGATGCCAAATGATCTAAATGGATAGATTAAACATAAATTGCACTTTTCTGTGTTTTTGTTCACTGATACAGAAAGCTGAGCAACCTTTTTTTGTTTGTTTTGTTTTTTTATTAAGGTAAAATTGATGGTAGTTTTGCCAGTGATGAATACAATGAAGTCTGGGATGCTGACGATATCCTACTGCTTTTAATAACTCTGGAAGCATAGGAAAACGAAACCACACTTACCCCGGGAAGAAGAATAAAAACTAAGAATCTACCTTTGGATTCCTTCAGTATTTCCTTACTCTACTTAAGGTGTTAATCACCTCCCAGGAAGAAAGATAAATTACAAGTTTGAGAAACTAGTTCTTTCAGATTCCTCCTCTGCATATCTGTGAAACCTAACAACTTCTGAAATATTCTTTACGATTTGGACATTCTCTTCAACCTTCCCTAACCCACTGGTAAGCCGTGAAAATAAATGTGTTAGAGTCATTAAATTAAAATGAATGAAGGCATTGTATTACTTGAATAGGATTAGTTTTTTTTTTTCTTTTGACCTCATGAAGACACTTTCTCTTTTTACTCCCTGTTCCCATCCCACGGTTTCTCCTCCACTGTTTACTGTGCAGTAGACTAGGCCTCGTATTGGACACTGGTCCAATTAAGACTCAGCTTAATTCTTCAACCATCTCTGTATGTCCTATGTGCTAACACACACCGACTGTTTTCTCATTGGTGTTCACCACTTGTTTTCATAGGATAAAATGAAAACTTGACTCAGGCTTGGTGAAGGCTTATCCAAAGCAAAGCTTTCAGAAATTTTACCTTTTAGAATCACACCTGATGAAGCTCCAGCCCTTACTGATTGTGTATTCCAGAACCTGTTCCCCTTAAATTGAACATTTCCATAAGTATGGCTAAAATGTGCAAGTTCATCAGACTCTGGGGATACTGATTACTTCCCATGCCCCTTCTACCCTTACCCTAAAGCAGTGGTTCTCAACCTTCCTAATGCCACGGCCCTTAATACAGTTCCTGTGGGTCATGACCTACAGGTTGAGAACCGCTGCCGTCAAGAGTTTCCCTAATACGCCAAGGGCATCAAGCCCTTCAGTCCCAAGGGATATCCGATACTGCAGGTGTAAATTGTCTGATTTTAAAAAAATATATAATCAGCTGTTCTGAAAGAGAACTCAAAAGCTGGGAAACAGAGAACAAATAGCTATTATAAGAGTTACACGTTCTTATTGTTTATTCCTGCCAAAATGGGGAAAATCGTAGAAACTTGAAAGTATTATTTCTTTTCTGATCCATAAAGAAACAGATACAGGCATAGGGCTAGAACTCTCTCTCAGTTACAAGAGTATCGATTTTAATATAATCTTTCCAAATCCCTTCAGATGGAGAAGCTTCTTATTCTGCATACATATATACTTCAGTAATTAATGGCATGGAGCGATTCTATCAGAGGCTTTTGAGCAATTTATTAGTGCAGGGCCATCTTCTCACTTCTGTGAATGATTTAAATGGTCCATGTGCATAATTTATACATGTATTGACTACAAAAATACATTGATGAATGAGATATTAGTTTATTTTGAATTTTAAATTGATATTCAAACTGAGAAATCCTAAAGAAATGTCATTTATAAAAATAAATTTGGCTTGGACAAAGACTAGGATTGTCCCTGAAGAGGAGACTATTGAAGTGGTTCACGGAGGGCGTTTCTGTTTAAGAGCCTCATTTATTTGTTATTTCTATTGTGATGGAAGTCACACATGCAGGCTGTGTGACTCACACCTGGTTAGATGTGAAGATGGGGGAGGTTTGCTCCCAGTGTCACTGCAGCTCCATAGAGCTGACATTACCTCATGAAACAAAAGACAGCAGATTTTTCTGCAAATCCAGGAAATATTTCCTATTAACACCAAGTCTTATACATTCATGTAAGCAAAATACATACGATATGAATAGCAGAATAAATGTTAAGGAATGCCCAGGAGTTCGTTATATTTATGCTTTTGCCTCTTTTATCTCTTAAATAATAAACACTTATGCTACACTTGTGTAATTCCTCCTATTGCCTCTTTCATCCCACCTGCATTTTAACTGGCAATTATTTACTTGTTTTTAAGATTTTTTTTGTTGTTGTTTTTCAAGAATCCTCTCAAGATTCATAGAAATATAGAGGTTTGTGAATATTCATTGCTTCCATGATTCCCAATAAAAATTATAAAAGTAGAAACCTCAATTTTATTGCAGTAGAACTGATTTCCATCAACCCAATTTTGAGAAAATATATAGCACTATTTTTTGGTGAATATTTAACCAACATTAAAGATGGTTTTCCCATAATTCTTTGTAAAAGTGTTATTAATGATATGTATAATTTGTCACTAGTTCCCTTCTGCACAAAATCAATAGCTGTGTATCTTTATACATGTAGGGGTCCTGGTTGTCTTAGAAGAGCTTTGTAATTAAGGTGCTCAGTCGTAGTGGATTTCGTTCTATAGGAGGACACTTCTCTTTTAGTTAATATTACTTCCCATTCTAGGAATGGCCTATTAACTTTCTCACTGCGCATGCCTTAGACCTTTTGAGTATTCAGAATGAAGAACAAATTATAATATATCCAAGTATTTGAGTCTTCCCTCTACCACTAAATAGCAAACTATTTGACCATTCTTAACTTTGTTTACTTCATCTTATACAGTGACAGTAATAATGCTTCCTCGGGTTTTCTAGGAAAATTGTCTTATAAAATAAATGAGATAATACATGTAAAATATTTTGAAAATTGCTAAAGGATACACAAATATAAAGTGGTTTCATCATTCTACATTTCTACATAAAATAGAACATACAGAGTTTGACTAAATGTTTGTGGATTATAGATAAGTCAGGCCCCAAGAAAAACTGTGAAGTTCTTAAAGTGTGATATTGGGGCTTATTGGGTTAGGTTATTGGGCTATTGGACTAGGTTATTCCACACAATAACCTCAAAATTAGGGTGGCTTAAAACAAAAAGATTTTTCTTTCAGGGTAATTGTCCTTTGAGATTTATCTGGAGACCTAGAGCAGAGTCAGAATAGCCACCTTCTGGAATATTATATTATAGAAGGAACATTATATTAAATGGATATCGGACGGCCGTTTATGAAACAAAAATGGCACATATTTCATTCACATTCCTTGGCCACAACTAATCATCAGGTTCACTCAGGGCCACAGGAAATGCAACATACAGGGTGCTCAGAAGGTGAAGAGCAGGAAACATGTACATCTGAAGCCTATCTCAGTAAGATTCTGGAAGAGCCTCAAGATATTCCGTATCCTGTTCTTCAGATATTTAACCTGTGTATCATTTTGGTAGATAATTAATGATTTTTAATGGAATGCAAAATTGTAACAATACACACACATACACGGAGGATATAGAAGGTGAAGGTAGTTTATTTCCTAAGTGACATTTCTATATTAACCAATGACTCTTAAACAACAATGACAACGAAATCTTCAGAAATCCAATTAGTGGATTTTTTCTACTTTTTGGAATACTTGGACCTATTTTGTCTGTTCTTTAGAGATAAATTTTTAAGCAACTTAATTCCCTTTCACAGTCCAAGTCACAGCAAATAGTTTGTCTTCTTTTATGAAACAGGAAGTTGGAATAGTTGTGTTTGTTTCTATTATTGAACTTGACCATGAATATGTAAAATGCTCTGAGGGTGCAATCTCTCAAACTAGGAGCTCAGAGGTCTGTACTTCAGGGCATCAGTGCAAATACCAACTGTAGATGATAGAATGGGAAGTTAAATGGAACAAAATTATTATTTTCCTTTCTCTGCTATTATTATGGCTGTTGGTTAACCAGATGGCTCAGATACCATGAAGTTTTTATTTTTTTCTAGTTTTTTATTTTTTCAAAATAAACTTTTTTCTTTTTCTGGGTCTTTAACTGTGTTTATCAACATGACACAATTTAAAATGAGAATGAAAAAAATCCCTTTAATCAGAGATATTGTCCATATAGAAAGATATCTATTAGGACTTGGGCTGTAATCTTGAAAGACACAATACCAAATGTTGAAATATTGAAAGCTCACAATCCCTAATCAAAATGACTAAAAACCAGAGAGTTGGATGAGTTGGCTCACACCTGTAATCCCAGCACTTGGAAAGCCGAGGCTGGTGGATTGCCTGAGCTCATGGGTTTGAGACCCATCTGAGCATGAACGAGACCCCATCTTTAAAAATAGCCATGAGTTGTGGCTGGTGCTTGCATTGACTCTACCAAGGGCAACAAAGTAAGACTCTTGTTTCAAAGAAAAAAATCCTAAAAATTACAATTCTAAAATACCAAAACTCAGAATTATAATTCTGGAAAACAAATGCCTTAAACGACATTTATTTACATTTTTAAAAGGGGATTTTTTGAAAAACAACATGACAGAACCCTTTAAGACCACGTTACACAATAAAATAGGAAATATAAGAAATAATACCATGCATATTTCTGCAAGCATAAACACTCGGTATACTAATGACAGTCCCATGGATCCACATAGAACAATTGATGAACACATGAACCATATTTATTTGTTTAAAAAGTTGAAAAAGTAAAATGTATAAGCGCCCACCCAGCTTTGTAACTCCAGTCATCTGAAGTGCTGTGATAGACAATCTAAGTTTTTTTTTTTTTTTTTTTGAGACAGAATCTCACTCTATTGCACTCGGTAGAGCGCTGTGGAGTCACAGCTCTCAGCAACCTCCAGCTCTTGGGCTCAAGTGATTCTCTCGCCTCGGCCTCCCAAGTAGCTGGGACTACAGGCGCCCGCCACAGCGCCTGGCTAATTTTTGATGCAGTTCGGCCGGGGCCGGGTTTGAA
>CAUYON010188973.1:0-15425 GCA_963573935.1 Arctocebus calabarensis | reverse complement strand
TAAAATTATTTTAGTTCGAATGGAAAGGCAGATCCCTGCCAGACGGACCTACTTGCCAACTATCTGAACTGAAATAAATAAAAATAGGAAGTAAACTTTTCTATCACCCTCCAAAAGTTCATGAATTGCATTCTACCACTTAAGACTTTATTTAGAAGGTTTTGTATTTTTGTGAAACTTACTGTCCATGAAATTTTCCAATTACATAGTGGAAGTTTTAATATTCAAAATCATTCACTCCTTCGAAAATCAGAAAGACCGTAACCTGAAAAAGACTTTCTTCACAGAGCTTCTGTCGCCAATAGAAATATATCATGGTCATAATTTTATGCTCACTTGTCATACAAAGATGGGCTGTTACTGGAGAGTTATTCTGTACAGTGGGTATTTTTAAGTCTCCATTTTTTGTTAAAAGAATTCAGTCTTCATTTTAATCAGGAAGAGCAGTCTCTGTTCCTTCCATTTCAAACTCGTCTGTCCACTTTTGCAGGTCTTTTGCATTATGTATCATCCATAAGTTTGCAAAATCCTTCAGCCTTTTCCTGGAGAAAAAAAAAAAACTAGTTAATAAATGAAATTGTTGGAGGACAAAACATCTCAAGGGAAGCTATAAAAAGTCTATGACAACAGAATATCAGGCAGGCCCTGTGGTTAGGAAGCTGTGTGTCACCTTTCTGGCAAAAAGCTTTCAGAGCTGCTGCTATAATCAACCAAGGTAAGAAGGTTACCGATCACCACTACTGGCTCCACGCCTTCTCCCCAAACGCCCGCCCCACAAGGAGGGAACCTGACCTGCCCCTGCTTCTAACTCTGCTGGAGCACAGCTATGTGCACCTATTTGCAACTGAAGACAAAAACAGGAATGTGGAGTATGCCCAGGATGAAAATAAAACCGATTTAATAAAATAAAGATAGCTTTATTTATGAAAAGGTAAAATGCCAGTATAACACAGCCCTGCTTGTTTTCCTGCAGGGAAGCAACACAGTGAAGTATTTAGGGTCTGGTGCTATTGATTCCGAGTTCCAGTTACTGCTCCAGCACCAACTAGCCGTGCGACCCTGGGTCAGTGTCTGCCCTTGCTGGCCTCCCTGGCCCCTGCTATAACAAGGGGGAAATGATAGTCCCCAACTCACAAGGTGTTGTGAGGACTGAGTGAGTTAATGCAAAACAAGAACAATAACTGGCTGGGTATCAAGGCTGCTGCTCAGATGGCTTCTGCACACAATAAATAATAACTATTATAACAAATCCACATGAGGGCACAATAGTCAGTTTCATTTCTTTGATCGGGTCAATGGAACGGATGCAATAGGTGATTTCAGTGAAATAAGATAGTAAACATAGTGTCCTGACAAGTTATCAGATTCCAACCCAATGCAAGCTCTTCCAATAATTCCTTTCATCTTGTTGAGAGAATATTATAGATTTCAAAATTTCATGTATTGACTGGAAGAGTTAAAATATTTATGAGTTTTCCATGAATTTTCTTGCTCTTGGCCTTACAGGGTACATAGAAGCATTAAGTATAAACTATCACATTTTATTACTATCTTGCATATATGTCCTTTGTAGTAAAGTTTTACTCTAATTTTTTTGATAAGACTAATGATAATAATAAGGTAACAATAAAAGAGGATTTAAATTTGTCTTTACACTTTGCAGGAGAACAAGGACTAAGTTTATTTTTAAATTCTCATAGATACTTTTCTCTCAGGAAGAATTTTATATTTAATCTACTTTGCAACAGGAATAGGCTGAAACTGATTCTGTCACTTGGTTTCTGATCTGGCATTGTGGAAATGCGCCAGACAGTGTTGGTACAGGTGGCCATGTGCCATTTGTAGGGTGCTGGCACTCTGGACTTGGACAACTGCCACATAGTATGGCAAGGTGGAGGGGGGCGTGGCGGAATCACAGGCGGAAGGAGGTGCAGGAAGAGCTGGCTGCACAGCTATACTTCATTACTATACAAATGAAGTATATGGCTGCTTTGACTAACCTTATAAGAATCAATATTTCAACGCTGAAATTCTGTAATGATTCCCAGAACTAAAGAATATTCTTGGAGTATAACACCAGGACCGCTGGCAGCCCGGACTTTCTATCTGATCAACAACCTGCTTAGTCACGGCTACATGGTTATCAACCAGGGCACTAATGTCCTGCCCCTGGAATATCAGGCTATCTGGGTAGGGTAGGGGCAGGACAACAGGTTTATGATGTTTTATAATTTTATACTTGAGATACAACAGGTTGTCATCTACTATTTATTAATAGGACATATTCCTAGGGATATCTTCCTTCTGAAGTATATCTCAGGTTTATTATTAAGATTAGTTTATATGCTAACTCCATACTGGCTGGACAGTAAGGATAAAAGGTGGATGGCATTCGAGGTGACAGAGAGAAGCCAGCTGAGAATGTAAAATTTGTCACAAACAATCCACAAAATAAGTGACATGTAAATACCAACTATGATTATATGGTTACATAACATTATTATTTTCATTCATATACTGATAAGAGTTCTTAATTTCTGAATGCAACATATGAAAGAAGTCCTCTGTTGGTTCTAAATATTGAAGTTTCTTTCACCAGTGTTTTTTATAATTAAATGTTTTAAGTAACTAATATGTTGGCACACAGGAAGGAGTTAATTCTTTAAAAAAAATTACTGAAAAACCGATGTAGTGACTTAATAAAATCTGCCAAATACATAAAGATGGACTGATTTCACTTCTACTTTGCCAAGAGCTGTTTTCACTTCATTGGACTGAAATGCTTCAGAATATTTGAAGAGGTTCTTCAGAGTGGATCCGATGTTCAATCCTTTTCCTTGGATAACTTTGAAAGTTTCATTACAAACAAAAAATGCAGCACAATCATTCTGACCTTTTCATATTTACTAATCCTTCCAGCTCTTTTGACTTGTGAGCTGCCTTCTTCAAAATTTCCCCAGGAACATCTGCTAATTTAGCCACATTTAATCCGTAACTCCTCGCTGCAATTCCTCTGGTTATTTGATAAAGAAAAGTGACAAAATCAGGGACTTGTTCTTCCTTGCCTATTAAATAAAGGAGAAAAGAAAAGGAAGTTAAACCTATGTTCAAAAGTTGAAAAAAATCAGAGTGAAGAGGACAAATTCTTATAACTTTATTAAAATTTACTGAAAAATTATCTGAAAAAGAAATCTTATTGTTCCTCATCACCTGTTAGCTCCTTTTGTCAATTTTACATATCTAGAAAAGGGCAAATAATTGTTTTAAAAATGCTTTTGCATTTGCGATCTTTTAGCAAGATAGCTTTTTGGGGATTTTTTTTTTTTTTTTTTTTGAGATAACGTCTCTCTTTTTTTTTTGAGACAAGGTCTCTCAGTGTCACCCTGGCTAGAGTGCAGTAGTATCTTCACAGTTCACTGCAGCCTCAAACTCTTGGGCTCAAACCATCCTCCTGTCTCAGCCTCCCGAGTAGCTGGAGAACAGGCACATGCCACGCCTGGCTAATTTTTGCATTTTTTGTAGAGATGGGGTCTCCCTCTTATTTGGGCTGATCTTGAACTCCTGACCTCCAACAATCCTCCCGCCTCAGCATCCCGGAGTGCTAGGATTACAGGGGTGAGCCACCAAGCCTGGCCTTAAAATAGTTTTTAACAAATCACTTTATCAAAAAGAAAATGATTCTGATTCATGTGGTACAATATAATTTCTCCTTTAGAAATAGGTAAGGAAATATTACATGTTACATAGTATGAATGACGGTGAAATTTGGGCGTATTAAATATGCTGGTAAACTAAGAGTTATATATATTGACATAGATGCAGCCCAGTACCACCCAGATCCCATTCAGGACTACAGAGGATTCCCCCAGCTGTCAGGAAGGTTGCCAGGCTGCAGCCCGCAGCTGCACAGAGCTGCTTCACCCAGCGCCATCCTCCCTTCCTGAGGCGCCTGCATCTGGTGACCGGTTGCTATGGGGGTTGGGAGGCAGCCTCGAAGATGCCATCAAAGATCCGACTCCCGGTGTTCAGGCCCTTGTCTCATTCCCTCCGAGTGTGTGCTGGACACGGTGACTTGCTTCTAATAAACAGAATGTGCAAAGTGACAGGATGGGATGGGGTCTCTTCAGAGAGTACGTTAGGACGACTGTGGCCTGTGTCTCGGGCTCTCTCACTTTCTTACTGGCTTGCTCTGAGGGAAGTGACCTGCCACTCCCTGCTGTGCTGTGAGCTGCCGCAGGGAGAGGCCCAGGTGGAAAGAAGCTGATGCTTCCACCACCAGCAAGGGCAAGCACGGGGCCTCCCAACAGCCGTGTGAGTGGGACACGGAGCAGACTGCCCCGACCAAGTCCTGAAAAGGCTGCCTTCATGGCCAAGGCCTTGGCTGTAGCCCTGAGAGGGAAACTGCTAGAAACATTCAGCTAAACTGCTCCTCCATTCCTGACCCACAGAAATTAGAAGGTAATGAATATTGTTTTAAGCTAATGTGTTCTGGGGGTAATTTGCAAACAATATACAGCAAATTACCCCCAACTGATAAAGATAACTAATAAAGGGTATAAAGGCCTGGCCTCCTGACCCGGAGCTGAGGAGACGCTGAGGGACCACCCTCTGCAGGGCTGGAGGCTGCCCAGTCCAGTCCTGCCTGCATTGTAAATAAACCTCCAGAACGCGAGTCTCAGAATCCGCTTCCCAGATAACTGCCTGCCGTACATAAACCTACCCATGGACTTTAAATAATAGGATATAATGAAGTACAATACAGAGAAGATGCTGCGTGCAGTTTAGTCACATTTTGTTGTTTGATTTTTTTTTGAGACAGAGTCTTAGTCACCCTGGGTAGAGTGCCCTGAGGTCATAGCTCATAGCAATCTCAAACTCCTAGGCTCAAGTGATCCTCCTGCCTCAGCTTCCCGAGTAGCTGGGACTACAGGCACTTGCCACAGTGCTTGGCTAGTTTTTCTATTTTTCATAGAGATGAGTTCTCCTCTTGCTCAGGCTGGTCTCAAACTCCAGCGCTCAGGCAATACACCCGCCTTGGCCTCCCAGAGTATGAGGATTATAGGCATGAGCCACCGTCTTTAGAAAGACACTTATCTTTGCAAAATCAGATTCATTCATTTGTTCATCCATCTGTCTGCCCATCCATCCATCCAGCCTACCAACAGTTTCTGAGAGCCTAATAAATGCCACAACCCCCCTCTACTTAAAAAATTGCTTTGCTGAAGGGTTTAAAATTTCTTTTTGAATATGTATATATAAAATATGCAGTGTGTATATTATCTATATGCTGTATAGATAAGGAGATATAAGTACAGCTATAGTAATATTTTTATATATAACATATAATATAGCCATAAAATATTGCTAAATTACATGAAATATTACACTGTCCTGAAAACCTTGTTTACACACCTCAGTACAAACAGTTGCTGTTATCCTATGCTGGTCTCCATATTTTAGTATAATTACGGTAGTCCTACCTACAAGGCAAAGAATGTGTCCACTCTTCCATTATCACCCGAGGGAGCTTTCACCGTGGTTGTACGTACATGTCTTCACCCTTCTGTGTGTGTGGAGGGGTATGGAATGGAAATACAGAGGCGCAGAGAGCCAGGTAGGAGAGAAGATGAGCAGAAACAACCTATTTCTTTTCAGTCTCACAAAAAAATTCTTGATGAAGATTTTACTTACAAGCTGACAATTTCTTAAAAGGATATTACTAAAAAGTTGCTCTAGCACTGCTTAGAGTCAATGAAAGTAATAATATTTCTGCTTATTACAAGGAAAATTTGCAAAATTTATTTTAAAGCACAAACTCTTCTACGTAGTTATTAAAAAGGTATGGGCTTGGCTCGGCGCCTGTGGCTCAACAGGCACCAGCCACGTACACCTGAGCTGGCGGGTTTGAATCCAGCCCGGGCCCGCCAAACAACAATGAGGGCTGCAACCCGGCATTGTGGTGGGCTCCTGTAGTCCCAGCTACTTGGGAGGCAGAGGCAGGAGACTCACTTGAGCCCAGGAATTGGAGGTTGCTGTGAGCTGTGATGCCACAGCACTCTATCCAGGGTGACAGCTTGAGGCTCTGTCTCAAAGAAAAAAAAAAAAAAGGTATGGGCTTATGAAATTATTTCTTTTAGGATAGATTCAGGAATACTTAGAGGTGAGTGAAGTAGATGAATCTTGTTTGTCCAAGATTATGTGGACTGGAATAGACCAAAATACAGGCTTCCTGACTACTTGCCCATCACTCTACCTACCACACCACAGGAAGTCAACAAGCAGAGCCCCATGGCAGCCATCCAAAAGACCTCCCGGGCGTTTTATTAATGGTCTACAAATACATGATGGACTCTAACTTAGGAGAGGAGGAGTTCAGGTAGGGTAATGGATGCAGCATAAATACAGCCAGGAATAATACCAGAAGGGAAAAGGCAATGGAACAACGCTTCAAAATTCAGAGTGAAAATGAATTTCAACCTCAAATTCTAACTCTAGCTGAATTATAAATCAAACATGGAGGTATGGAGACATTTTCATTCATGAAAACTCTCAAATCTTTTACTTCTTTTAGTTGATATTGGTAGTAGCCTATCTAAAATTGATTCCTGTTTTTGTAAGGAATTAACTCCCTAATCATTTAATGCAGCTGACTGCTTCCTCATATTCAGCTCCAAAAGTTGATCCTGATTCATCTAGGCCCATCAAAGTCATCCCTGCCAACCTCACTACTAAGAACTGATTTAAGAATGAACTTGTGATTCCATTCTGAAAATGGGATGTTAGAAGGCTCTGAGAAAAAGGTCTCTTCTTCCTAAGAAAGAGTTGCAGGATATGCTGGTCCCTTTTCTTTCTTCCTCTGGATATTGCCAATTCTGGATGTGATGCCAGAAAAGGCTGCAGCCATCTGGCCACTAGCAGATAATGGAGCTGATGATGAAGACAGTCAGGCAGGAAGACAGAGCCCGGAAAACTGCAAAGAGGAGGAGCAAATGCCCACTCCTGCTCTGAAATTCTTATAATTTGAGATTAATTGAGGTTATATTGACTGTGTCCTTATTGTTTGAGCCAGTGCGTGTCTGAATATTTTGTTACTTGCATCAAATACTCAGAAGAAGGGTTAGAGAATTCTGAGGCTGGTGGTAAAGGCAGGTTCATCATCCAGTTCAGATGAGTAGGTGGACAAAGGGCTCCCGGTTAAAGAACCCCAGTGGGGACACACAGGAGCCACTAGGTTCAATCATAGGGAAAAAACTCTAGAGGGATATTTCACAAAGACAGCATAGGAAGATTCAGCCATAGACTAAAGAACCCCGACAAACAAATAAAAAAGCCAAAATGGAAAACGTAAGAACAATTCTCATCTTTAAGACGACAGAAAAATTCATGAAAGAAAATGTCCTTGTCTGCATACTTGACTCCTCAGTAAGCAATATGTACATGGCAATAATAGTGAAAACAATAAACTGAATACAAAAAATGTGAAATTACTATATTGGGCAGGCAGAGGAAGGGAACTAACACAATGAGAAATCCATCTATAACGTATCAAGCTGGCGAAGCAGGAGGTAGGAAAATATGCATGTTACTTAGAAAGATGACGGAAATGAAGCAGAGTTGAAGATGGGGTGGGGAGGGTGAGAGTGAAGGGACAGAAACCTGTCAGCCTGGACCTTTTAGATTAGTTCATTTTAAAAAGTATGTTCATTGATAAAAGTTTAAAAGAATAAAATAAAATGCAAGAAGACTCAGGGCAAAGGTGCAGTGCTCCGGGTCAGCAGTCAGCTCACATCGGCCGCTCAGTGGCACCGACTCCGTCCCTTCCCTGGGAGTGAACTCTATCTTGCCTGTCCTGTGAGTTTCAGCTTAAGTTTCCCTTCTGTCACTTTGGATGTAGATTAATAGATGGAAAACTGATTCCATGAGAATTTATGATGTGTTTTTCAAGAGGTCACGGTAATGAAAGGCAGGAATTGGCTAACATTAAATTATCTTAGGTCCAGGACTTTGTTTTATTTGGGCCAGTTGCCTGGTTTCTTTTTTAGGTCCATCCTCATTACTTTTCCATAATAAAATCTGGACCCTGGAATGCCTTAGATAATGGATTTTCCATTGCAGCACACCGATTGTGCAAACCGCCACAAGCCCATAGGCTGGTAGCTGAAAAAAATGTACTACTCATACACCACTGAACAGAAAAAAAATAGGCTAAGATCTACTATATTAATTACGGCACTTGAATTTATTTCTAGTGGCTAGTGATGTTCTTTTTCATAAAATGTCTTATTTCTGTGTAATAATTAGAAAGGCTAGGAAAAATACTCTAGACCCCCAGTAGCTGCTCTAACAGAGTGGAAGAGAAGAGAATGTGGACATAGAAGAGATGGACAGGGGGCTCCGGTCAGCCCCACCTAACGGGCGAGACACTTAGTCTGAGACATTCAGTGTCCTAGTAATATTAAGACAAAACATATGTCCAGTACAGGATTTGGCCCTTGTTACCAATAGTACAATATTGTACTAGTAAATGACCTTTTGGGAAAAATATGGGGCACTTTTTAAGATGACAAAAATAATACTCTGCACTTGACTGTCAAGGCATCGTTCCTGAGACGAATCATGTAAGAACATAAGGCATGAAAGGGAAAGCCTACGTGTCCCTCCTTCTTCCTTCCCCTCGGTTTTTTAGGAAAGGACTGCCTTTACAAATGAAATGAGGAAGCCCAGAGAGGGACTCTGAGATAGCACAGATCAATGTAAAGTCTACTTGACCCAAAGCTCAGCAAAAAATATATTTGGATAAATGTTGTTTATAACTGACATTCACAGCTTTCATTATTAACAAGCAGTAAGTTCACATTCCTATAAATGTTAAATAGTCAAACACGAAAGTCAATAATATTCTACTTGCACCTACCACAGAAATTTTTCATACCTGGATCCTGTTTGCTTTCGTCCTCACTGACCAAGAATCCCATGTGGTAATTCCCCACCTGGTCTGGGTAACTTTTTTCTAGTTCACAAACTGGTGGATAATGGGTGACAAACAGGGTCAAGGACTTCACCTAAAGCAATAAGACGTAGCACAATGTTATTTTATTTCTAGATTTTAATTACAACTTCTCTTAAACTTTGTCTTTTGCAACATTTCAAACCTTCATACAAGTTGTAAGCAAAGTATGATGACTGTCTCCATACAAGTTTACCTAGGCAACCAACTGTGAGTGTTTTGAGTATTAGCTGCAGACACCACGACACTTTATCCCTAAAGAGTTCAGATTCTATCTTCTAAGAATGAAAACATTCTCCTATATAACCAGAATAAAATTATACTTAAATATATATATTAAATTCCAATTTTCCCAATAATATTTCTTTTCCCCCTCTTCTCATGTCTTGTATGACATTTAACATTTTCGATTTATTGAGGAAAATTGTTTTGCATACTATTCAGTTACAAATTTGGACTTGGCTGATGGTGTCCTCCTCGAGTCGGATGAAACGTTATTGCAGGAATATCCTGTAAGTATGCAGGTGACGTGACCTTTCCAGCGCATCTCACCAGGAAGCACAGTGGTGTCAATCTGACTCATTAGTGGGGATGCTAAGTTTGATTATTTGGTCTAAGTGAATTCCCACAAGATTTCTTCACTATGCGGATAAATTTCCCCCTTTTTGATTAATAAATGCTAGTGGCGTGACACTTTTCAGATTGTGTGAATATCCTCTTCTCCAGCAATCATACATCCAAAGGTTTTACTGTCTAGCATCATTGCCGGAGTCAGTTATTATGGTGCTTAATAAACGCTGATTTAAAGAAACTCTTGACAGTTATTAGTTGGCATTCTGTAAAGCAGAGCTTTCCCTTCTCCTCACTCACCTCCAGCATTTTAAAATTTATTTTTGTTTTGTGTCAGGATGGGTTCATTTAATAAACATTATTTTAAGGTATGTTTCATGTATTTCAGAAACATGTTATCTTGAGGAAAGTTAACACTAATTTTGGTTGAAAAATTAGAAAAGGGTGATTAAATCAAAGAACACCACTTTTAACTCACCTGCCATGTATCTTTTTAAAAGTCAGAATTTGTGCCTTCTCTCTCATAACAATTACAAATAAACCTATTTAAGCCAGGAGTTAAAGCTGCTCTTGATATCTGCTTGAAGGCTGTTAGGACCAGCTATCTCTCTGCTGCCCCTGTGTGAGCTGACAGACATCTCCAGCCAGACCCCAGGGTCTGAGATGCACACTGGTCTCCTCAAGGCTGTTCTCAGCTTGAGCAGCAACACATGACCTCCCTTACTCCTCCTTGACTTTCAATTCAACATGGAAGCAGCCTGGAAGCTGCCACTCATCATGACAAACAAAAGACAGACCAAACTGAAAAGCCAACAACTTTTTTTTAGATCTGTGAGAGAAGTCAAGTCACAGAGCAAATCACGGTCCCCAAAGTGAGAGAGACAGGCAGAGAAACAGAATCAAAATTTCCTGAGTTGAAACCTCTGAGGGAAGCCGGCAGGGGCAGGGTAGGAAAGCTTGAACTGTGATGAACTTCTACAGGCTCAGCGTAGAAAAGTCAAATCTGAGACTTGCAATTCCAAGAGCACCCAGTCATGGAAGATGTGGGGCACAGTTTTGTGAGTTTTACTTCCAGGAGTTCCACCTGGTTTTCACAGTAAATTTTGGATAAAATTCCCTTTGTGCTTTGGGCAGGGGGAAAAAAAATGACAGAACCATTTTGAAATATGCCAGAATATTCTGTTCTTAACAAGGTCTGCCCACAGGAGAAACTGTTTAAGGGGAGTCTAACTTAACCGGGGGAAGAGAGAGACTCAACTCCAGCCTTTCAGTCCCACCTGAGGGCAGGGGGTGCAAGAAGTTCCTGTGACCCTCACAGCCGGGAGACACATGCTAACTAAAAGATTCTGAGACTCAATCACAGGACTACAGACACTTCCCCTTCTCTGACCCCTAACTCCGTACTAAAGGCCTTCTTCTAGCAGTTCTTCCCACCTAATGTATCACATCTAGCTATCAAGAAAAAGGATACAAGGCATACTAAAAGGCAAAACCCACACAAATGTGAAGACACAGAGCAAGCTCAGAACCAGCCCTAGATATTGCAGAATGTTAGAATTACCAGACTGGGAATTAGAAACAACTGTGCTTAATATGCTAAGGGCTTTAAGGATAAATGACAGAACAGATGGGCACTGTAAGCAGAGAGATGGAAATTCTAAAGAAGAATCAAAAAGAAATGCCAGAGATCAAAAACACTGTAACAGAAATGACTATCCTCTTTTGAGGGGTGGGAAAGACACAGTCTTGCTGTGTTGGCCCAGGCTAGAGTGCAGTGGTGTCATCACAGCTCGCAGCAAGCTCAAGTGATTCTCTTGCCTCAGCCTCTTGAGTAGCTGGGATTACAGGCTCATGCCACTATGCCCAGTTAATTTTTCTATTTTTTGGTAGATACGGGGTCTCACTCTTGCTCAGGATGGTCTCAAATGCCTGTGCTCAAGCAATCCTCCTGTGTCAGCCTCCCAGACTGATGAAGGATGTCTCTGATGAGCTAATTGGTAGCCTGGATATGGCTGAAGAAGAATCTCTAAACTTGAGGACACCTCAATAGAAAGCTCCAAAACTGAAATACAAAGAAAAAAAAGACTGGCGGTGTGGAGAATGTCCAAGAAGCTTGGAGCAATTACAAAAGATGTAACATAGGTAACGGGAATGCCAGAAAGAGGATAAAGACAGAAACAGAAGAAACTTAAAACAATAATGACTAAGAATCTCCCCATATTAACATAAGATACTAAACCACAGATCTAGGAAAATGCCCCCAAACACCATGGTGAGGCATATCATATTGTAATTACAGAAAACCAAAGATAAAGAAAAAAAAAATACTAAAATAAACCAGAGGAAAAATAAACATCTATATAAGATCAACGATAAGAAGCACAACTGACTCCTTAAAAATCAGACAAGAAAAGGTTGGTGCCTGTGGCTCATCGAGTAGGGAGCCAGCCCCATATACTGAAGGTGGCAGGTTCAAACCTGGCCTCGGGCAAACTGCAAAACAGAAAAATAGCCAGGTGTTGTGGTGGGCACCTGTAATCCCAGCTACTCGGGAGGCTGAGGCAGGAGAATCGCCTAAGCCCAGGCGCTGGAGGTTGCTGTGAGCTGTGTGACGCCATGGCACTCTACCAAGGGCAATGAATTGATACTCTGTCTATACAAAAAAAAAAAAAAAAATCAGACAAGAAAAGAGTAAAATATTGAAAGTGTTAGGGAGAAAAAAATCACCAACCTAGACTTCTGTACCTTGCAAAATTATCCATCAAAAGTGAAGAAGAAATAGACTTTTTCAGACAAACAAAAATTGAGGGGATTAGTAGCTAGCAGACGTACCTTGAAAGAACTGTTTGAGAAAAGTTCTTTAGAGGGAAGGAAAATGATCTGCATTAGAAACTCTACATGGAAAAAGGCTTCTTAGAGCGCTGAAGAAGGAGTAACTGAAGGCAAAAAAAAAAAATTTTATTTTTGTTATTTTTGATTGACCTAACATAACATTTGTTCAAAATAAAATAGCAACAAGGTATTCAATTAGGTATGTTTAAAATGTTCAAATGTTCAAAAAATATTAAGAAAAATATACCTTATCAAAATTTATGGGATGCAGCAAAAGCAGTGCTTAGAAGAAAATTTATAGCATTGAACATCCACATTAGAAAGGAAGGTCTAAAATCAATAATCTAAGCTTCCATCCTAGAAAGAAAAAAGGAAATTAAATCCAAAGTAAGCAGAAGAAATTAGAGCAGAAATCAATGAAATTAAAATAGGAAAGCAATTGAGAAAAATCAATAGAACCAAAAGCAGCTTCTTTGAAAAGATCAATAAAACTGATAAGCTTCTAGCCGAGCAAAGAAAAAAACAGACACAATGACCAATAGGCACAAATAACTAATATCAGAAATGAATGCACAGACAACATACAGATTCCATGGGCAATATAAGGGTTATAAAGGAGTATCATGAACAGCTCTGTCCACATATTTGATAACCTAGGGTTAAAATTCCCTGAAAAAAATTCCTTAAAAGACAATCAGCCAAAACTTGCACAAGAAAAATCAGAAAATCTAAATATTTGTTAAAGAAATTGAGTTAATAACTAACAACTGTTCAAAACAGAAAGCAGTAGGCCAGTGGTTCTCAACCTTCCTAATGCTGCAATGTATTTTCATTGTTCAAAAGGGATTGTGACCCACAGGTTGAGAACTGCTGCACTAAGGCACACATGGCTTCACAGGCAAGTCCCACCAAACATTCAGAGAAGAAATTACACCACTTCTTCACAATCTTCTTCAGAGGACAGAAACAGAGGGCATCTTCCTAATATATTCTATAAGGCCTGCATTACTCTAATACCAAAATTAGACAAAGACATTATAAGAAAACAACAGACCATCTCTCATGAACACAGATGGAACAATCCTCAATGAAACAGTAGCAAATCAAATCTAACAATATATAAAAAGAATAACAGATCATGACCAAGTGGGGTTTATCCCAGGTATGTAAGGCTGCTTCAACATTAATTGATTGAAAAATTGATTGATTGATTGATTGAAAATCAATTAATGTGGAACCAGAAAAAACCCTGTATAGCTAAGGCTATTCTTAGTAATAAAAACAAAGTTGGAGGCATCACCCTAACCAGACGTCAGGCTATATTACAAGTCCACAGTAATTAAAACAGCATGGTATTGGCACTAAAAATAGAAACATAGATATGGAACAGAAAAGAAAACCAATAAATGAAACCAGTCTCTACTTGCCATCTGATCTGTGATGAGCAAACAAAAGCATACACTGGGGAAAAAAACCCTATTCAATAAATAGTGTGAGAGAACTGGATAATCACAAGTAAAAGACTAAAACTTGACCCACACCTTTCACCACTTACAAAAATTGACTCAGGATGGATAAAAGACTTATATCTAATACCTGAAATTATAAAATTCTTAGAAGTGTGGAGAAAACTCTTGATGATGTTGGACTAGGGAAAGATTTTATGACAAAGACTTCAGCAGCCATTGTAGCAACAAAAATTAACAAATGGGACTTAACCTGAAAAGCTTCTGCACAGCTAAGGGTAAAATAAGTAAAGCAAAAAGACAACCTTCAGGCTCAGCGCCTGTGGCTCAATGGGCTAAGGCACCAGCCATGTACACCTGAGCTGGCAGGTTCGAATCCAGCCCGGCCTGCCAAACAACAACGGCTGCAACCAAAAAATGGCCGGGGGTCGTGGCGGGCGCCTGTAGTCCCAGCTACTTGGGAGGCAGAGGCAGGAGACTCGCTTGAGCCCAGGAATTGGAGGTTGCTGTGAGCTGAGATGCCACGGCACCCTATCCAGGGTGACAGCTTGAGGCTCTGTCACCAAAAAAAAAAAAAGACAACCTTCAGAATGGGAAAAGATATTTACAAGGTATGACTCTGATGAAGGGTTGAAAACTACAATCTATAGAGAACTCAAATTAATCAACAAAAAAAGAGTAAACAATCCCATCTACCACTGGGCAAGAGATACGAACACAATCTTCTCTGATGAAGACAGACGAATGGCTAACAAACAATTAAAAAAAAGCTGATTCTTGATCGTCAGGGAAATGCAAATTGAAACCACCCTGAGCTATCACCTAACCCCAGTGAGAACAGCCCACGTTGCAAAGTCTCAAAGCTACAGATGCTGGCATGGATGTGGAGAGAGGGACCACTTTTACATTGCTGGTGGGACTGCAAACTCATATAGCCTTTTTAAAAGGAAGTATGGAGAATCCTCAAAGAAAACAAATTAGATCTCCCATTTGATCCTACTAGGTATCTATCCAGAAGCAAAAAACAATCATTTTATCATAAGGACATTTGCACTAGACTGTTTATTGTAGCTCAATTTACAATCGCCAAAATGTGGAAACAGCCTGAATGCCCACTAATCCAGGAATGGATTAATAAGCTATGGTACATGTATACCATGGAATACTATTCAGCCATTAAAAAAGATGGGGACTTTACATCTTTAGTATTAACCAGGATGGAGGCAGAACACAGTCTTTTTTTTTTTAAACTTTACTCAAATTAATATGTGTGTACAATCTTTAGTTTACATTGTTCTCACTTCCAGAGTAAAGTCCCATTTGTAGAAGAGCCAGTCACCCAGGAGGCATGTTATACACCCTCACAATATGCACATTAGGTGACATCTTGCCTCATGCCCTCCTACCTTTTTTTTTTTTTTTTTTTTGAGACAGAGCCTCAAGCTGTCACCCTGGGTAGAGTGCTGTGGCATCACAGCTCACAGCAACCTCCAATTCCTGGGCTCAAGTGAGTCTCCTGCCTCCGCCTCTCAAGTAGCTAGGACTACAGG
>CAUYON010188964.1:0-11858 GCA_963573935.1 Arctocebus calabarensis | reverse complement strand
AACGCAGAGAAATTATTCCTGTACACTTTTGAAACCAATTTTGACTGTCTTAAAGATCTGATTTTAACCACTATGCAAAACTACCTTATGTCAGAAAAAGTAAAATCAAACTGTTCGTTTTTTTGTTTTTTTTTTTTTTTTTGAGACAGAGCCTCAAGCTGTCGCCTGGGTAGAGTGTCGTTACATCACAGCTCACAGCAACTTCCCATTCTTGGGCTCAAGCGATTCTCCTGTCTCCGCCTCCCAAGTAGCTGGGACCACAGGTGCCTGCCACAACACCCTTTTTTTTTTTTTTTTTTTTTTTGGTTGCAGCCCTCATTGTTTGGTAGGCTCAGGGTGGATTTGAACCCGCCAGCTCAGGTGTATGTGGCCGGCGCCTTAGCCGCCTGAGTCATAGACTCTGAGCCCAAACTGTTCGTTTTTGAAGGCTGCTGCAAACAGAGTGGCTTACAAAGGTAGAAATGTATTCTCTTGTGGTTTAGAAGGCTAGAAATGTGAAATCAAGGTGTTAGCAGGGCCACACTCCTTCTGAAGGCTCTAGGGGGACAATCTTTCCGTGCCTCTTCCAGCTCCGGGTGGCTTCTGGTACTCCTTGGCTTCTAGAAGCATCACCACAACCTCTGTCTTCACATGGCTTTCTCCACTGTGTGTCTCCTCTGAATCCTTTAGTCTTTCAAGGATACTAGTCATGGGATTGGGGAGTCACCTTAAATCCAGGGTCATTTCATCTCAAGATCCTAATTACACCTGAAAAGATCCTATTTCTGAATAAAGTCACATTCTGAAATTTGGGGTAGATATAAATTTGAGGAGGTTGGGGGCAGACACCATTCAACTCATCCAAACCAGCAACAAAATACACCTGTCACAAGAATCAAAACATTGTAGAGATAACTTCACCTCCTTGGTTAAATACATTCCTAGGTATTTTATTTTGTGGTAGCTATTGTAAATGGAATTGAGTTCTTGATTTGGTTCTCACCTTGGTCATTATTGATGTACAGAAATATATACAGATTTTCGTACATTGAGTTTGTACCCTAAGACTTTACTGAATTCATTTTTCAAATCTAGTCTTTTGAGGAGTCTTCTGGGTTTTCTAGGCATAAGATCATCTCATTAGCAAACTTAATTTGACTTCCTTTTTTTTCCAGTTTGGATGCCCTTTATTTCCTTCTCCTATCTCACTGCTCTGGCTAGGACTTCCAGAACTTGGTTGAACAGCAGTGGCAAAAGGGGGCATCTGGTCTTTTGTTTTAATTCTTAAGGGAAATGCTTGCAGCTTTTCACCATTCCGTATGACATTAGCTGTGGGTTTGTCATACAGGGCTATTATTTTGAGGTATGCTTTTTCTATGTCTAGTTTGTCAATGGTTTTTATCACGAAGGGATGCTGGATTTTATGAGATGTTTTCTTTGCATCAATTGAGATGATCATATATGCTTTGTAATTCTGTTTATGTGGTGAATCACACTTACTGATTTGCCTATGTTGAACCATCCTTTCCTCCCTAGAATAGAGACTCACTTCACATGAAAAGGGCACCATGTGTGGTTATAAATCCAAATCCTTGCATCTTATCAGGAAATAGTTCTGAAAATTTTGTCTCCGTGGTCCACAGCATCAGTAACACCATCACTGGAAGTTTGGTAGAGATGCCCATTCTCAGGGACCCCCTTCTGAGTTAATGAGTTACAGCGTAGGCGTGAGCCCATCTGTGTGTGTTGCCCTCCAGGTAATTCTCTTGTTGCTAAAGTTTGGGAACCACTGACATGGCAGAAGGGCCAGGTTAAGAGAAAGTATTCTATCCTTCACATGACTTTCAGCAAACCTATCTTGTCTGAATATAATTATGGATTTCAAAGTTCAACTACTGCATTATTAAAAAAACATTATTTTTAAGAGATAATTCTGGCCATGTTACCTAAGCTGATCTATAAATTCCAGCCATGTTGTTGCCTCGGCTGGTCTTAAACTCCCTGCCTTAAGTGTTCCTCCCACATCAGTCTCTTGAGTAGCTGAGATTACAGGTGTGACCCACCACCCTTGGCTTATTTTACCATATCCTAATTTAAAATTCAATTCCTGTTTCAAAGTGAACCTGTGTGCTAAACTCTGTGCTTAGTGATTTTTTTCGCCTCATTTTCATTTTGCCAACAGCCCTGGAATTTAGATACTATCATTGAAAAGCGCACTGACATTAGAAATGGCCAACCACACACACAACCACGCAGAAATGTAGGGAGGAGTAGACAGGTTTTACCATAACTCTGTTTACCAACATGTCTGTCTGGTTTGTTTCCATTTTAGAAACAGTTTGATAGAGGAGGCTAAGGTCCGCTTAAGGAAGCATGATATTGGGAGCAAATATTCTCACTTGTCGTATGACAAATACTCCGTCCTGCTACCCTTGTTGGCTAAGGAAGGAAAACTCCATTTGCTGCTCACCACCCGGTCAGAGAAGGTAGGTGGACAAAAGGCCTCTGCCCTTCAGTCTCAGGGGATTTGAAAGTCTCGTGCAGTGTTGTCACTTGCACACATTTTGAGGCCACATTTCTCAAATGGACTTTCAAGATTGTGATGTTTTGGAGGGTTACAGGAGGCCACAGGATAAGGTGCGTTTTTTGGTATATGTGCTGCTGAAGCAAGCACAATGTGCGTTTTTTTGGAAAGAAAGTGAATTTAGGTAGCAAGTAATTTAAAATGCTTTCAGGTCAGGATTCCCTAACAGCTGGATAACTCTTTGTCGTGGAGGCTGTTCTGCACATTGTGGGGTGTTTAACATCAGCCCTAGCCCCTATCCCCCACATGCTCTTAGCACACATACACTAACACACACATACACGCACACCCCTTTGTAACCAGCACTAATGTCTGTAGACACTGCCTACGTCCTGGCAGGGATGAGGGATGCAAAATTTACCTCACCAAGAGCCACCGTTTTAAACTAATTCCACCCAAATGAAATGTGAAAATACTCCCAGGGGTGTCCATCCCTTTTTCTATCTCTCTGTCTCTCTCTATATAGATATAGGAAAATATATATATATATGAAAAAAAAAATGTGTATATATGTATGGGTTTTTTTGAGACAGAGTCTATGTCGCCCTTTGTAGAGTGCTGTGGTGTCATAGCTCACAGCAACCTCAAACTCTTGGGCAATACTCTTGCCTCAGCCTCCTGAGTAGCTGGGACTATAGGCGCCTGGCTATTTTTTGTTGTAGTTGTCATTGTTGTTTAGCTGGCCCAGGCTTGGGTTCAAACCTGTATGTGGCCGGTGCCCTACCCACTTAGCTATGGGCACTGCCCAATATATTATTATTATTTTTTTCCAATATATTATTTTTTGAGACAGAGTCTCACTTTGTCACCCTCGGTGCCATGGCATCATAGCTCACAGCAACCTCAAACTCTTAGGGTTAAGCGATTCTCTTGTCTCAGCCTCCTGAGTAGCTGGGACTACAAGTGTCCACCATAACACCTGGTTATTTTTAGAGACAAGGTCTTGCTCTTGCTCAGGCTGGCTCTCGAAACTGTGAGGTCAGGGCAATCCACCCACCTCATCCTCCCAGAGTACTGGGATTACATGCATGAGCAACCCTTTTTCTTTCCTGCTACACACAGGAAGAAGAGTTGTCTTAGGCCACAATTAAATACACAGTCGTGTCAGCTGATGAGCAAAAAACAAGTCCATGAATACTTTTTGTGATATTTAGCTCTACAGATAACCAAAATAGTCCTCAAATAATCAGTGTGTGGCCCACAGACCATAGGTTGGACACCCCTGTTAGAGGATAGAAGTTAACAGCCTAGTCCCTGAAGCTATCTGCCCACCTTGAATGCTGTGTGACTTTGTCCTAATTACTTAACCTGTCTGTGCTTTAGTTTCCTCACTTCTAAAATGAGGACAAAATACGAGGATCTGTTTCGTACAGATGCTGTGAGAATTTCACGGGGTAGCAAATATAAAATACCTGAAATAACCATGGCACTTGGCAAGCAAAGATTCAGTAAGTTCCAGGTGACATCACTGGTGTCCAGTGGCAGACACAGCCTGCAGTGTTAAGGCAAACACTTTCAGCTAGAAAGTGGGCTGGGAATAGAGTTTCTGGCTTACCACTGTGCCCCTGCGTACAGTTACTTGTCTTTGCTTTTGGGACATTTCCAAGGAAAAGTTGGGGAAGCAGTAATTTCATTTCAATTTCAAATACAAAAAGAAAATGAATTATAATAACATGGCTTTTTAAGCAAAATAATGGCAGGTATCTTGTTGGCAAAAACAAAGACAAAAATAAACGGGAGAAATCAATCAGCTGGAGTTTTGTGGACTTGGGAGCAGACTTGTGTAGATTCTTTTTGGTCTGGGCCAGGCAGCAATGACTTAAATTCAAAGGGAGATAGTTCAGTGGGAATCAGAGGACCAGAGTGTGGTCCCTGCTCTGTCAGTAAGCACAGAAGAAGCACTTACGTGCAATTTTTTGAATTATCAGAGAAACAAGCAGAAAATCTGGATAAGAACAAAATCTCAAGCAAGTGGGTCTTTGGTCTTTTTTTCTCCCAGAACAGATTTGCCTATTGATTGTTAAGGTCATTTTAAAGTCAAGTATTTAATTGAATCTGCCTATGAACCACCCTAGCTGTGGGGTGAGAAGGTTCCCTGGGGGCGTAATTGGATCTCTGCCCTCCCTCACACCAGCAGGGGGCTCAAGGAGACACCGTCCCAGGAAATGGGAAAGGGGACTCCAGGCATCAGCACAACCCTCTTAAATGTGTGCTATTCTGCTATTTCTGGAAGTTGGATCAAAGTTCTTAATCTCCCTGGGTCTCAGTTTTCTCATCCCTAAAATGGGACTGAAAGCAGATGTGTTTTGAGAGTGAAAGATGGCACGGCCGGCCGCTGGCATAAACGCTACATGCTGGTTATTAACGTTTTCATTTATTCCTTGGCCTGCATTGTTGTTTGGTGGGCCCAGACTGGATTCGAACTCGCCAGTTCAGGTGTAAGTGGCTAGCACCTTGGTTAAGGGGCACCTCTCAGAGCCCTGGAGCCCACAAAGAGCTGGCAAACGCCCCTCCTCCAGCACACACCTTTGTACCTTTAAAGTCACCCACTTTATGACTTTCAGGAATGAACTGCTTTGCATTACCATTATTCTCTCACCCCTACTCCCTATATCCTCCCATTTCCCCACCCAACCCCCAACCCCCCATCCCCAGCTCTCTGTTCTCTGGGGCTTGAAATAAGCAAGAGAAAATTTAAGAACAAGACATAGACTAAGGTCTTAGGAAATTAGGCTGCAACCTTATTTAGCTTCTGACTAGAATTTCATAAGGTTTTATTAATAAAAAATTTATATTATTTACCAAAAAAATACATTGAAAGCTTCTATATTTAGATAAGTTGTTTGCAGTGCTGACAGTTTGTGAATAGTTTTAGAAATTTGCCTGTGTTCTTCAAAATAGCATGATTTTTCTTCTTTATACATTTATTTAAAATTTTATATGCAGAGAGAATTTTTTTTTTGTTTTTGGGAGACAGAGTCTCAAGCTGTCACCCTGGGTAGAGTGCCATGGCGTCATCATAGCTCACAGTAACCTCCAAGTCTTGGGCTCAAAGCAATCTCTTGCCTCAGTTTTTTCTATCTTTAGTAGAGACAGGGTGTCACTCTTGCTCAGGCTGGTCTCAACCTTCTGAGCTCAGGTGATCCACCTGCCTTGGCCTCCCAGAATGCTGGGATTACAGGTGTGAGCCACCGCGCCCAACCGAAGAGAAAAATTGTATATATTTATCATGTGTGACATGATGTTTTGAAGTATATATTCACTTTGGGTGACTGAGTGTAGCTACCTCACATAGGTCTGTGGTATTTCCAAGGAACAGTGAGGAAACAGTAATTTCATGATTATCCAAATACAAAAAGAAAACAGCTCGCAATAACATGTTTTTTGAGACAGAGTCTCACTCAGTCATTTAGACTAGAGTGCCATGAACTCAGCCTACTTCCCAGCAACTTCCAACTTCTGGGCCCAAGTGATCCTCTTGCCTCAGCCCTCTAAGTACCTGGAACTACAGGCACCCACTACCATACCCGCTAATTTTTCTAATCTTTAATAGAGATGGAGTCTTGCTTTGTTCAGACTGGTCTCAAACTCCTGAGCTCCAGGGATCCTCCTGTCTCGACCTCCCAGAGTGCTAAGATTACAGGCATCAGCCATAGTGCTTGGCCACCAAATTATTTTTGTGGTGAGAACACTTTACATTCACTTAACATTTTTATTTTTCATTATTTATTTATTTATTTATTTATTTTAGACAAAGCCTCAAGCAGTCGCCCTGGGTAGAGTACTGTGACATCACAGTTCACAGCAACCTCCCACTTCTGGGCTCGAGCGATTCTCCTGCCTCCGTCTCCCAAGTAGCTGGGACTACAGGTGCCTGCAACAATGCCCAGCTATTTTTTGGTTGCAGCCGTCAGGTGCCTGCAACAATGCCCAGCTATTTTTTGGTTGCAGCCGTCATTGTTGTTTGGTGGGCCGGGTCTGGATTGGAACCTGTCAGCTCAGGTGTCTGTGCTGGCAGATGCTGACGCCTTAGCCACTTGAACCACAGGCGCAGAGCCTCACTTAGCGTTTTTAAAGAACATAATGTGTTGTTAATGATAGTCACCACTTCATATAACAGATTTCTTGAGTTAACTTCTCACATCTGAAATTTTGTATTTTCCAATGAACATCTCCCCAACCCCGCCCAACCCCCTCAACCACTGGAAATCACCATTCTTCCTTCTACTTCTAGGAGATTAACTTCTTTTCCATATATGAGTGAGATAACATGGACTTTGTCTTTCTTGGCCTGGCTTATTTCACTTACATAATTTACTTTGGGTTCATCTAGACGGTCACAAACACCAGGATGACCTTTTCATGGCTGAATGGCATTCCTTGTGTGTATACAGCACATTTTGGTTATTCATTTATTGATGGACTTAGGTTGATTCCATAGCCTGGCTATGGATAATGCTGCAGTAAACATGGATGTGTGGATATCTCTTTGATATAGTGATTTCATACCTTTGGATATATATATACCCAGTGGTGGGCTTGGGGGACTATATGGTAGTTCTATTTTTCATTTTTTGAGGAGCCTCCCTGCTGTTTTCCACAACGGCTGTAACTAACTTACGTTCCCACCGACCATGCGCGAGGGTTCCCTTTCCCCACATCTTTCATGTATAACACGTATCTTTTGTCTTTTTGATAATGGCCATTCTGATAGGTATAAGGTGGTTTTGATTTGCATTTAGCGGATGACTAGTGATATTAAGCAATTTTTCATATACCTGTTTGGCCATTTGTATATCTTTTTTTTTTTTTTTTTTTCTGTTTTTGGCTGGGACTGGGTTTGAACCCACCACCTCCGGCATATGGGGCCGGTGCCCTACTCCTCTGAGCCACAGGTGCCACCCTGTATATCTTTTTTTGAGAAATATCTATTCGGGTTCCTTGCCCATTTTTTAATTGGGTTATTTTTCTTTTGCTATTGAGTTGAGTTCCTTATCTATTTTATTAACCCCTTATCAGATGCCTGGTTTGCAAATAATCTCCCATCCTGTAGATTGTCCAACTGTCTCTTCCCTCTGTCCTTTGTTCCCTTGACTGTGCACAAGCTTTTCAGTTTGATGTAATCCCATTTGATTATTTTTGCTTTTTTCACTCGTAATTTTGACGTTGTACTCAAAAAATCTTTTCTCAGACCAAGCGCGGCATTTTCCTAAGAGTACTCGCTAATCCAAATGGTCTAGTCCTATTCCCTATTAATCGGATCGGTGTACAAGGCAACGTGAATTGGTATGCTACGAGGTCTTTCTGAAAAGCTTTCAAAATACAGTCACGTGCCACATAACAGCATTTTGGTCAATGATGTGCCACATCTACGACAGTGGTACGGTAAGATTATGATGGAGCCAAATATTCTTATTGCCTAGTAACATTGTAGCCATCATAATGTCACAGTGAAACATATTACATGATGGTGCTGCAAACAAACCTGCCAAGCTGCCAGGTCGACACACAATTATGTATCCTACACAATACTTGGCAATGATAATAAATGACTGTTACTGGTTTATGTATTTACTGTACTTTTTAATCATTATTTTAGCTTATACTCCATATATATAATAGGTATTATATTTAATATATAAAATATACACAATATGTATAGCATATAAAATACATATATATATATTTTTTGAGACAGAGTCTCACTTTGTTGCTCTTGGTAGAGTGCTGTGGCATCAGAGCTCACAGCAACCTAAAACTCTTGATCTTAAGCAATTCTCTTGCCTCAGCCTCCCAAGTACCTGGGACTACAGGAACCCACCACAATGCCCAGCTATTTTGTTGTTGCAGTTGTCATTGTTGTCTAGCTGGCCCAGGCTGGGCTCGAACCTGCCAGCCATGGTGCATGTGGCTGGCACAGTAACCACTGTGCTACAGGCGCTGAGCCTACAATACACATATATGTTTTAAAGTTAGCTCTAGAAGAGTCTCAGCGAGGTCACTCGGGACGTATTCCAGAGAAAGGCAGTGTCATGACAGGAGGTGACAGCTCCATGATGTTACTGCCCTGAAGATCTCCTGGTAGGACAAGAAGTGACTGGAAGACAGTGATTTGAGACTCCTGCCTAGGTTAATGTGTGTGTGTTGTATCTTCATTTTTTACAGAGTTTAAAAAGTAAAAAATTTTTTACAGAGTTAAAAAAGAGAGAGAGAAAAGAAAAATTCTTACAGAATAAGGACACAAAGAAAGTCTTTTTGTACAGCTGTACAATGTTTTTAAGCTAAATGTTATTACAATAGAGTTTTAAAAACTTAAAAAGTTTATAAACTAAAAATGTTGCACGTTAAGGTTAATTTATGATTGAAGAAAGAAAACAGTTTTACAATTTTAATGGAAACCAAGTGTTATAAAGTTCATTTTTTTTTTTCTTTTTCTCTGAGACAAAGCCTCACTTTGTTGCCCCCAGTAGAATATGGTGGTGTCCTAGCTCACAGCAACCTCAAACTCCTGGGCTCCAGTGGTCTTCTTGCCTCAGCCCCCCAAGTAGCCAGGACTACAGGTACCCACCACAACACCTGACTATTTTTCTTTAGAGACAGGGTCTCTGTTTCTTAGGCTGACCTTGAACTCCTGAGCTAAAGGGATCTGCCTGGCCTGTGTTATAAAGTCTTACATTTTATATCCTATTTTTATTGTACCTTTTCTGTGTTTAGATATGCCAATACTTGCCACTGTGTCAGTGTTACCCAGAGTATTTCTTTTTTTTTTGCTTTTTGTATCACTTTATACCTGAGCACCTCAATATAAAATTAAACACTGGTGAACCGTTTTCCTAACTAAGCCTGCATTATCATAAATGTACCAGTTCTCCTAGGAGTCCAACACTTAAATAGATTAAATCCTCTCTGACACATGGTAGCTTTCATATAATGAAAATACCTAAAATAATTAGTGCAGTATACTGAACTGATCAAAATAAAATGAGTATTTAAGACAGTGACATGCTCTATAGGTTTACAACCACCCAGCAAGAGGCTATACCACAGAGCCCAGGCCCTCCGCAGGCTGGAGGATCCAGCTTCCTGCAAGTACACTCTATGATGTTTGCACAAGGACAGAATTGCCTAATGACACATTTCTCAGAACATAGCCTTGGCATTAAGTGGCACATGACTGTACATTTAAAACAGTGATTAAATCAGGTATTTATTTCTATCAAGCCTGATGACTCTTTGGAGGTGCCTCTGTCAGTGGCTGCCATGGAGTTGAACGTGCTGACAATAAAGCTCCTTTTCAGAGACACACGTTAGGTGTCTCATGCATTTTGTCAGACACATTTGCAGCGGCTGGTGAGTGTTCCTGACAGTGGAAACACATCCCTCCGCCTCCCACTTCCCTGCTCTCATCCCTGTGAGTGATGTAAAGATGTCTGAGGATTGATCTGTGATAGCAATTCCTGCAATGTTCCTGCTTTATCAGCAGAGCAGAACTTTATGATGTTTTGTTGTTGTTGTTGTTTTTTAAAAAGCCTTTCCCAACTGGGGCTTTAAACTATAGCGTACCTAAACATTTATGCCAGCATTGCCTTAGTCTTTTCAAGGTGTGCAACAAAACACCTTAGGCTGGGTGGCTCTGACACAACAGAAATTGATTTCTCCCAGTTCTGGAGGCTGGGAAGTCCAAGACCACGATACTGGCTGAACTGGTGTCTGGTCGGGGCCCACTTCCAGGGTCCACGGATGGCCATCTCTTTACTGGGTCGTCAGAGAGCAGAGAGGAGGAGGTGCATCTCTCTCTGGCCTCTTTTATACGGTCACTGATCTCATTGATGAGGGTTCCACGCCTGTGATCTAATTACTCCCGCCATGGACCCCCTCCTAATACCATTACATTAAGGTGGAGGATTTCAACAGATGGATTTGGGAAGGACAAACAATCAGACTTTGGCAGGTATCTTGTTTATCTTTACATACATGTATTGGCCCAGGTGCTTAAAAATGCCACACAACCTCTTGATTTAGCTTCTAAACATGAAGAACTGACCTTATGAGTTCTCACTGTTAAATATTTAATACAGGCCAGGCCCTGTTCTTGTGCTTCAGCCCCAGCTCACAGAACCATCTCTGCAGCTCGGAGCGGTACACAGCTGGCAGGAGGCAGACCCAGGACTCTTGCTGAGCCTCGGGTCTCCTGGACAGTTCTGTAGAGAGAGGATGGTGGGTATGAGGCAGGAGTGAGCAAAAAAGAAATGGAGGTCAGTTTGGACCTCTCCAACCTTGCCTGAGATAGGAGAAAAATTGTTTTAGAGACAGAGATAAGAAAGGGGTAATACTGAGGATGCTTAAAGTGGAGATGCTGTTAGTTCTTCTAAAGTCAGGAAAGGATGGAATCAGGCACACAGGTGGAAGAGAGAGTCCCCTGTTCCTTTGCAAATGTTTTCAAAGAGAAACGGAGATGTTGACACAGGTGGGTGCAAATGGCTCCATTGCCCATATCTTCTTAGTTTTAATAAACTTATAATAAATATATATTATGCAGGTTAAGAATACTGGCTCTAGAAATAACACTGGTTTATATTCCAGGTCATTGTGTGAATTTGGTCAGGTTATTTAACCTCTTTAAGCCTTTGTTCCCTTGTCTGATAGTGGAAAAAATAATCATATAATAGTAGCTTATACGTCCATCAACAGATAGGTAAACAAATTATGATATGTATATATAATGGAAAACTATTCAGCCATAAAAAATGAAGTACTTATAAACTATGAAAAATAATGAAGTACAAATCTGTGATACAACATATAAGAAACTCAAAAACAGTATGTTGAGGCAGAGAAGCTGGTTAAAAAAACCAGACTAGGTACTTCCTTCCATAGACAGGAAGTAGGAGTGGCTGGAGAATAGGGATCAGCTATTCAATGGGCATGAGGTTTCCTTTAGGGGCTCATGAAAATATTCCAGAACCAGACAGGAGGCTTGGTTGTACAACATTGTGAATATTAAATGCCACTGAATTTTTCACTTTAAAATGATTAATTTTATGGCACGTGAATTTCATCTCATTGAACAAAATTAACACTAATTAATTTTTAAAAAGAAAAATACTTAAAAACACAGAACATAGAACTGTCCTAAAGACTCAGTAAGAAAAATCCTGGGGGAGGAGCCAAGATGGCGGTCTGTAGCCAGCTTTCTGCAGACGCTCCTGTCCAGAAGGAGAGTTAAAGGACAGAAATTTAGCAAGAAAGCCAACGGTTTGGAGCTGAGTCAAGAGACAAGGTCGAGGAACGCACA
>CAUYON010188963.1:0-29345 GCA_963573935.1 Arctocebus calabarensis | reverse complement strand
ACTGCTCACAGCAACCTCCAGCTCTTGGGCTTAAGCGATTCTCTTGCCTCAGCCTCCCTAGTAGCTGGGACTACAGGCGCCCGCCACAGCGCCCGGCTATTTTTTTTTTGTTTTGCAGTTCAGCCGAGGTCGGGCTTGAACCCCCCACCTTCGGTATATGGGGCCGGCGCCCTACTCGCTGAGCCACAGGAGCCGCCCACATTACTTTATTTCAAGATCCCAATCAGTATATGCAGTTTTTGTATTTTCTTTAATTTATTAATTAGTACCTTAGTTTTTATATTTTTAAATTTCCTGCATATCAAAATTTGTATTAGATTTCTAATGCTGCTGTAACCGATTACCCCAAATTTAGCAGCTTAAAAAAATACAAATTTAACTTACTGTTTTTGTAGGTCAGAAGTTTGGGGGAACTCAGTTTTGTCTTCTGCTTAGAGTCTAACAATATTGAAATCAACTTGTTATCAAGACTGCAAACTTTATTGAAGGCTGTACATAAAAGTCAACTTCCAAGCTCATTCAAGTAGTTGGCCAAATTTAGTTTCTTTGGTTTTAGAAACAAAATCCTCCTTCCCTTGCTAGGTATCATCTGGAAACTGGTTTTGCTTCTAAAGGCTGCCTGCATCTTTTTTTTCCCCCTTTATTAAAGCATAACTGTGTACATTAAGGCATTTATAGGGTGCAATGTGAAGATTTGATATACAATGTAGAATGCTCACATCTAACTGATTAACATAACCATCTCCTCACTTATTTATTTGTTGTGGTAAGATATTTATACTCTATTCTTAAGAAATGTACCATTGCATTATGTGAATTAGGTGAGGTCCCACCAATTATGGAGGCAGGGTATCTGCTGCCTGCATTTTTTCTTAGGCTTTCCATGTGGCCTCTCCAGCAAGAGGGAGTGGAAATCATTCCATGTATCAATTCTCTCTGACTTCAGCTTCTGTTTTATCTCTCTGACTGAAGGGAGAATGAGGAAATTATATTAGAAATTGTTAACACACTATAATTACCAGAATAAGTTTAATAACTATATAAGAGAAATTAAGGGCACTTTCCATTAGTTTAATCTAATTGTCATTTATAGAGCACATCACTCAAAAGGGCAGAATAAACAATTGTTTTTAAGGTATATATGGAATATTCATCGTGACAGACAAGTGTCAATGGATGTTGAATTTGAGGAGATAGAAAAAAAAAAGGGAATGGTGAGTTCTATATTCTTAGAATTAAAGAAAATTCAAAATCAAGGAGATAATTTTTCACTCAATAAAGCTATACAAACTTTAAAATTAATCTCAAAGGAATTATAAACAGATATAATAAAAAGATGATTTATTAAAATAGTAAAAACAATAGGGAAGTTAAGAAAGATAAAACTTGTTTTTATTGGCAATAAATGAAGGGATAAGACAAAATTTACAATATGAGGGATAAAAAAAGAAAATATCATTGTAGATTTTTACAACATCACTGCAAATTTAATCAGTTATAAGAAATAGGTAAGTTCTATTAAAGATACTTACATAATATACTATAATTTACTCATGTTGAATAAATTCTGAATAGCTCTCTATCTATTAAGGAACTGAATTTACAATTAAATACCTTCCCACATAGAAATCCCCTAGACCAGATAGTTTTACTAGAGAATTTTATCAATTATATATGCAGAAAATAATGCAAATAAGCCAATGGCAAAACCTGACAAAACTGTTTTGTTAACAACCAACCAGGTTCATTGCCCACTGCTCAAGAGGAGTCTTATACACTGAGATAGCAGGTGTTACAGCAGAGGAAGAGATTAATATTGCAAGTACCATGGAGGATATGGGAGAAATTTCTCAAATCCATCTCCCTGAAAATTTGGGGATAAAATGTTTTTAAAGGCAATTTGGTGGGAAAAAGTCTAGGTAACTGAGTCTAGTAATTGGCTGAGTTCAGGGCAGAGCCATAAGAATGTGTAAATTGTCTTCTTTCTTGAGTTGGATCTTAGATGGGGGAGTCACAAAACCAGTTGAGTTAGCTCCTCTATGTGGGCCATTGATCTGAGTGGGTCACCTGTTCTTCTGGAACTCAGGGCCTGGAACATGTCTCAGAAACTATCTTTAAGTTCTTAATAGGTGACAGTATCTGTGGAGAAAGTTAAAAATCTTGATGACCACCAGCTCCAGAGTAGCAATATAAAGTAAGGAACAGAGGGACAGTGGTTAATTATTACCAAGCAAAGAAGGGGACAATGGCTGATTATTATCATTATTTTTACTTAGGCCTTTATTATCATTATTTTTACTTAGGCCTGTGCCTTCACAGAGTTTTAGGCCTTTACCACATTTCTTATCTTGCATCCCTTTATTGATTTGTGAAAGGAAGATTCAATCTCAAAAACATTTCAGACCAAAAGTCCTCAGGCAAAAATAATTGAGAATGCAAAATATTCTAAACAATAAACAAATCAAATGCCTCAACATAAAAAATCAAAAAGAAATAGAATTTATTTCAGGAATATAAAATTAGTTAAATAATTTCTTTATATAAACAGGAAAATGAGGAAACTAATATAACCACCTCAATAAATACATAAAAAGAATTTGAAAACAATCACCAAGCGTTCATGACAAATATCTCAGTAACATTAGAATAGAAGGGAAGTACCTCAATTGGATAAGACTGTGGGCCCCAGCCCCTAGGCCACACATTAGTCTGTGGACTCTTAGGAACCAGGGCACAGAGCAGGAAGGGAAAGGCAGGTGAGCAAGAGCAGCTTCATCTGTATTTATAGCCACTCCCCATCACTCACGTCACTGCCTGAGTCTGCCTCCTGTCAGAAGCCCAGAGGTGTTATATTTCTATAGGAATTGTGAACCTTACTGTAAACTGCATATGCAAGAGGTCTAGGTTGTGTACTTCTTATGAGAACCTAACACCTCAGGATATGAAGTGGAGCTGATGTGGTGATGCTACCACTAGGGAGCAGCTGCATGTACAGATTATCATTAGCAGAGAGACTGCACAGCGACCATAATAAATCAATTGCTTGCACACTCACCAAAATGATCCTTCCACCCCAGTCTGTGGAAAAATTGTTTTCCATGAAACCAGTTTCTGGGACCAAAAAGATTGGGGATGACTGAGATAAGAGACATCCAGGGAAAGCCTGTAACTGTGCTTAGTAGATAAATAATGATCACTCTTTCTCTAACTTTGTGAACAACATTAGAATGTCTGGTGTTGTGACTTTTTTTTTTTTTTTTTTTCTTAGACAGAATCTCATTTTGTCATCCTTGGTAGAGTGTGTGGCATCACAGCTCACAGCAACCTCAAACTCTTTTGCTCAATTGATCCTCTTGCCCAGCCTGTAGTTGAGACTACAGGTGCCCACCATATTGCCTGGATACTTTTAGAGAGGGGTCTCAGTCTTGCTCAGGCTGGTCTGGAAGTCCTGAGCTCAGGCGATCCACCCTCCTGGACCTCCCAGAGTGCAGGCATTACAGTCATGAGCCACTGAGTCTTGCCTTGGTGTTGTGACTTTGTATAAATGACATGAATATTCATGGGAAAAAATCCCAATTAATCCAAAAAACAAATGTAAAACTATCATGCTAATTGGATTTAGTAAGATCAGATTAATACAAGGTCAGTATATTAAAATTAAATGTATTTCTACATATTAGTAACAAACAATTGAAATAGAAATTTTTAAAACATAAGCTGAAACACTCCAAAAGTATGGAAATATATTGGAGAATTCAAATGAGACACAGAAATTCAAAAGTCCAGGGGAACAGTATGAGTTTTTCTTGTGTAAGCTCTTACTTAAGTAGTGATGATTACTGTTGTTCTCTGTTTAAAGGCGCATATACTTTGATGTTTCCACTTAGGTAAAGTTTGTCTAGAGTTCCTTTCAGAGATTATATATCAATGGAATTATAGTGACCTACTCAGTCTTTATCACAGTTTTATAAATCTGAAAAAAAAAGTCAAAGTAATCAGAAGGAAGAGTTTTTCATTTCTGTGCTTCCATTCTCTGACTTTACTGGATCCAGTGATGTTACTCATTTTTTTTCTTTATAAAAATAACACTCTAGTCATTTCCAAGTGGAAGTGAAGTCACAGCCAAAACTCTAGCTAATTAATTTCATCAGAAGATTAGCTCCAATAATCTAACGTCTTTCCAAATAAGTTAATAGTTATTTCATAGTACATTTCTCTGCTTCTCACTTCATGAGAGTGCTAAATAAATCACATTCTAAATCAAATATATGAGAAGAGAACAGTACTTTGTCTGTCTTTCAATCTCCTATTGTTCACCTATGTAAATGGAAAGCTGATTACTTAGTTTGCTAAGTAATTTGCTTATCCTCTAAACAGGATAAATGAGCTTTAACTTCTTCATATAATTCCTCTAGAATTTCTGCCTTATTCCAAAAAAGACAATATTTAAGAAAATAATAAATAACCCAGATATTCATTGTCCTCCCTCTAATTCTTAAATAAGAATATGAAGTAACATTTTAATTGAATACTTAAATCCGTGTTTTATTTCTATATTTTAATGAGGACACTGATGTATAGAATAAATAACAATAAAATATTAAACAAGTTACAGTGCAAAAGGAAATGTGCAAGCACCTATTTCACACAATTATGTAAAATGGAGGTCCTCAACGAAAACTTTGATTATTTTATTCATTAAGAAAGAACACTGTCCACCAATCGTTGAGTACATTCAAGAGGGGAATATTGATTAGTTAAAATACTAGTGAAATGCTTCTCTGGAAACGGAAAGGGAGAAACTATTTCGTATTGCTAAATAACTTTAAGCATGTTAGTTTTTGAAAAAGTAAAATTATTTCAGTATCTGATATTAGTTTTATAATACTGTGTTACAAATTTTCATGAATTTAGCATCTTAAAACAATTTCAGTTTATTATCTCCTGGTTTTTACCCATTAGGAGCCCAGCTGTAGCTTCACTGGATCCTTTGCTTAAAGCCTTACAAAGCTACAGTTAACTTATTATTAGGGTTGTGATCTCACATGAGGCTCAGAGCCTCTTCCAAACTCGTATGGGATACCGAGAGCTTCAGCCCCTCAGCCTGGCCTGTTTTATTTGTATATATTAATGAGAACACTGATGAATAAATCACAATAAAATATTAAACAAATTGCAGTGCTGAGATCCTCAGCCGCTAGAGGCCGCCCTTGTCCGCAGGTGGTTCTCAAGTGGCTGTTTGCTTTCATCCTGGTGGAGAGTTATCTTAGCATCTCTTTTTAGGGCTCACCAAATTAGGTCAAGCAAAATCAATTATCCCCTTTTTGAATAACTCAAAAAAGTTAACTGATAGAGATCTTAACTGCATCTGCAAAATTTCTTCACTTTTGCCATTTAACCTAACACTAGAGAGATGTTCATCTACTTCACAGGTCCCACCCACACTTAAGGCAGAGGAGATGAAAGGAATAAGACTTCTGAGGCCATCTTAGAATTCTGTCATATAACATGTTAGTAATTGAAAGAACTCATTAGTTTGTCCTGATGTGTTGATGGCTTTGGCAGACTCGCTGCTCAGATCATGGGATAGCAAACTGATCCGCTATCACCTGCTCTCACCATTGCCTGGAGTTTCTTTCTTTTCTTTTGTTTTTAATTTATCATATTTCTATTTTTAATTGAAAGATACAATTGTAACTATGTATCATGTAGAAATAAATGAGACCTGATCAAACAAAAAACCTTCTATATGGCCAAGCAAACAATCAAAAGAGCAAATAGGCAACTCATAGAGTGGGAAAAACATTTGTGTGGTATACATCTACCAAAGGACGGGTAACTAGAACCTACAAAGGACTAGAGTAAATGAGCGAGAAATAATCAAACAGCCACGTTAAAAACTGGGCAAAATTATAAACAGAATCTTTTCAAATGAAGATATATTAGTGGCCAGCAAACTGATGGAAAAACCTTCAATATCACTAATCATTAGGGAAATGAAATCAAAACTGCAATGAGATATTGCCTGATTCCAATGAGAATGGCTCATACTAAAATGTTCCTAAACAACAGATACTGATGTGAATGCATTGAGAAAGGAACTCTTACACACTGTTGGTGGAACTGCAGACTCCTGCAACCTCCATGGAAAACTGTATGGAGATCCCTTGAAGAACTTACAGTAGATGTATCATTTGATCCTGCAATTTCACTGCTAGGTATATACCCAAAGGAAAACGTGTCATTTTATAAAAAGGACACCTGTGCTGGAATGTTTGTAGTGACAGAATTCACAATTGCAAAGATGTGGAAACAACTAAAGTGCCCACCAACATATGAATTGATTAATAAAATGTAGTATCCTCATTCTGTGGGAGTACTGCTCAGCCATAAAAAATGGTGAGGTGGTATCTTGTTGGACAACCTTGAGGGAACTGGAAACCATTCTTCTAAGTGAAGCATCACAAGATGGTGAAACAAACACACTTACACAATACTAAATTGGAACTAATTGGTCAATACTTAAGTGCACATCTGGAAGTAAATCTCAATGAAAATCAAGTTGGGGAAGGAGGGTAGGGAATGGTAAATTCACGCCTACTGTGGATAGTGCATACTACCTGGGTGAAAGGCACACTTACATGTATAACTTTGACTCAATCTGCATAAAAATTAAATATGTAAACAAATTGTGTGTATCCTATAATGTTCTGAAGTTTAAAAAATTAGTATGTGAAAGAGATATCTATACCCCAGTGTTTATTGCAGCAGTATTCACAATAGCCAGGGTTTTGATGGTATTTACATGTGCTATAAATAGATGAACAGTAAAGAAAAGCATGGTATATACACGCTAGGGAGTTTCTTAATAACCTGTCTTGTTTTCCATGTTACCTCTTTCGGCCTCTTCCTTCTAGCAACCTTTCCCAGCCTACTCATTTGCTCTTCTCTTAAAGAGCTAGGAAGAATTGGTGACCACAGAACTGTGTTAGAGTGTTCCTGGCAAGTAAATAAATAAATAAATAAAATAAAATAAAAATAAAACCTAAGTCTATTCTTTTTCTTTTTGCCTACTTCCACAATAAGGGATGGGAAAACAAACATTTATCTTAGATAAGATCTAGCCTTGTGACAATTCTATTCATGAAACTTGAAAGGAAGTGGCTAAATGGCTTTTGGGAAAAGAATAATCACTCCCTGGTGAGAAGATATCTCCCTGCCCTCTAAATTCCACTCCTGCAACCAGGATTCTGGCTTTCTGACTCAGAGTGTGGTTGTAGAATTGTAAATCTTTGTAAACAATTTGAAACCCTGGAGAGAAAATCATGACGAAATTTAGTGAACAAGTGTAGCAGAGAAAGATGAGAAGGGCCCAGGACCTCTTTGATACTGTTGGACAAAGTCAAGCCAAAGTTTGTGGAGTTCTTTTAATAATGCCACCCAGTCTTTATGGGGGAAGGGTTTATGTTTATCAAAGTGAGAGAAATAGGCATTTAATTCTGTCCTTTTAACCTTTCCATTGTGATACATTGCCCTCTCTTTCTCTGCAGAGAAAATCAACCCCAATAGTTGGGTTTATGGGTAGGGGATGTCAATGCACTTCTACATTTTAGCAGAAACACATCTTGTTTACAATATTTAAGCTCTGGCCTGAATCTAGTCCTGAAAACTGTGTTCCTTTACATTATAGAAGCTGTCCCTGCGACTTATTATTTTAATTCATCCAAATTGGTTTGCACCAGACTTGTCAGTTTGTAGCATGGAGTTTAAGTTTTTTTCCCCTTGGAATTTTAAGTTCCAAGTGAATGATGTCATGTGACTATATACCTATTGATTTTCCTAATGATTTATGATAATTAATGAGGCTGTTTTCTATTTAGAATTTAAGAAATTTTTTCTAGTAATCTTACCTAATGGCAAATGTCACAATTTTAAAGAATTGACCCACAAAGATAAGCATTTATATTAATACTATATTCATTATTGTTCAAGGCTGATATATTTGACTAAGAAAAAACAAAGCATGCCAGCATTGCAGGTGAATCGTTTCCTGAAATGCTTGCATTACCCGAGACAGAAGTAAAAGCAGAACAATATAGTAACACACATTTAAACTAAATTATAAAATACACTCACCAAATATGGAGTTATTGATAGAGATAATCTTTTTGACACTGATCAAAAGAGGAAGAAATTAGTCTAAGTTACTAAGAAAAATTAAGCAAATTATCTTGTAACTTTAATTGAAGAGGGAAATTGATTAAGTTATCAGGAATCTGGGAATCCCAGAGTAGTAGGATCAGAACAGGCATCCTGTTTTCTAATTTCAAGGAAATTAGAGCTACATAATTACCACACATTAGTTTGAAAACTTGTACTTACAAATTACTTTCCTCTTTTCCCCCAAGCACTTTTGATATCTTCTTTGAATCTAAGTACAAAAAAAAAATGGTCTTGAACCATCACCTTATTTTCTGGGAGAATACATATTTGAAGTATTTTGCACTGTTCTAAGAATCCATAGAGCTGTCTTTGATACTGAAGGAAGTTATATGTTAAAACTTTTCAGAGAATATTATATAAAGCAACTGAGAGAAGTTGCACATAATATTTAATCAGGCATTAAAAATGTAATAATGCTAGAATACTTAATTTATGTATTGAAAGAATGACCCAAAAGTTATCAATAATTTCTTAAATATGCACAATGAAACCCCTGCCTCCTGTGTAGATAGCAAGACACGTACACATATGCAAATGACAAAAACGTTCTTTAGAAATCAGTTAATAAAAATAATCAAAAGAGTATAGATATGGCTTATATTTACTTCTGTTACAAGCAAAACTATTAGGAAAAGTTCACTTAATGCTAAATATGTACACAATTTTGTTTAGAGCAGACTTATAAGGTGGACAAGAAACCTATTCTTTTGGGCTGTATCCTAGAGCTATAATTAAAGTCAGTGAAAACAGACTAAGAGAAGACTACATTTGAATTCTAACAACTGCTAGCTACTCAGTCTTGGGAAATTTTCTAAACTTCTGTGAATTTCAGTTACCCTACTTGAGATACATGAGGATGGTGATACCTTCTCTCCCACAATGACATTGCAATCATTACATGAGCTGTATAGCTGAGCACATTTTGCCTGACAAGTGCATTAGATTTAGGGGCTGCATCATCTCATTTAAACACTACAACATTTAAAAAAGAAAGAGGTTTTATTTAGAAGACATTTCCTAAGGAAAATAAAATGTTTTCACAATAGAGTCACAGGAATGCTTTTCTGATAACGGCATAAATATGCTTCTAACAGTATGTCATCAAGAATATGCTCTAAATATACTTTCCTATATCATTATATATCTGTTGAGTCCATCATCCATAAAATCATTTAACATATAATACAATGTTTATTTCTTGTACAGGCTTAACTGGGGTACTCTGTTCCACACATGTGCCATCTGTTCCCTGGGACTGTTAGACCATCCTGGACATGTAACTCTCCTGGTAACAGTAAAGCACAATATACAAAGCAACGTAAGAATTTTGCAAGATTATGGATATATCAGGCCTGCTAATATTGCATTTCCATAAGCATGGTTGATAGCCAAGACCTCCTGTTTGATCCTACAAGCCCACTGTTGGGCATCTACCTAGAAGGAAAAAAAAAATCCTTTTACCATAAGGACACTTGCACTAGACTATTTATCACAGCTCAATTTACAATCACCAAAGTGTGGAAATAGCCTAAATGCTAACCAAACCATGAATGGGTTAATGAGCTGTGGTCTATGTATACCATGGAATACTACTCAGCCATTAAAAGATGGAGACTTTACATCTTTTGTATTAACCTGGGTAGAGTTGAAGCACGTTGTCTTAGTAAAGTATCACAAGATTAGAGAAGAAAGAATCCAATGTAGTCAATTCTAACACAAAGGCAGTCGACGATCTAATACATACCCTCATAACAAAAAAATTCAAATCAATCCAAGGTTGGGGACCAAGGAACAAGGTAGCAGGGAGGGGAGTGATGGGTGTGCTTCCACTTAATGGACACAATGTTGGGGGTAGGGCATACCTCTCGGAGACAGAATATAATTATGAGGGACTTTACCTAATAAATGCAAACATTGTAAACTAACTCTTTGTACCCTCAATTAACCTGAAATAATAAAATGAAAAAGAAAGAAAAGCAAAGAACATATATATGATGAGAGAGCTACACTCCTAAGTAGTTCCATTTTGAATTTATACCATCTTACCCTCTTAATCATTCATATGGATATCAGAAAAATTTAAACACTGTTAATATTCTCCCTGCTGCTACTCCTTGTCTCACTCAATCATCATAACCATACAGTCATTATAAATTCCATTATATGAATGTAAAAAACCTGATATTTTCCATATTCTCACAATTTTTGTATGGTATTGTCAGAGCTGAAATCCAGGAATTGTTCCCTTGTGTCCAATGTTCTTTCCTTTATACCATTCCACTGTTCCATAAAGGTCAAAGAACCTTTCTTTCTACATAATCCTGCCATATAAATTCAAATTTCAATCTTGACAGCTATATCAGTTTTGCCCTTCTTGTTTTTTCTTAGAAATAGAGTGTAGCAAATGTAATACACATTCATTCATTGAAAAAAAATTATATAAGTCTTTTATGTGACATGCACTGGTCCGCTTGCTAAGGAGAGGACAACAAACAAAAAAATTCTTCTTTCTCTAGAATAGTACATTCTAGCGAGGAAGGCTTATTATGTGCAAATAAATAAATAAGCAAAAAGCATTTCACTTTTATTTACTCATTTATAAATATACTACGTATTCCATATTATATCTAAGCACACATTTTGATAATGAGCTTATCTGAATTTGTGTTTGAAAGAGACAGAAGGAAACAGAAAGAAAATTTATATAATAAAATAAAGCAGGATAAAGTCACAGGAATACAAATCTAGATAAGCCAGTAGTCAGGAAAGTTCTCTAAGGCTATGAAATTTGATATTTGATTTCAAGACTTACAAAGCTATAGTGATCAAGGAGTGTGGTGTTGAATACAGGCAAATAAATTAATGGAACAGAAATGGATATATATATCCATTCAATTCAATTTCAACAAAGTGAAAAGACATCTTAGTGGGAAAAGAAAAATCTTTTAAAGAAATAATGCTGAAATAATTATGTAAAAAAAACTTTGATCCATATCTCACACAGTATATAATATTAACTCAAAATGTATCATGGAGTCAAATATAAACCTAAAATCATATAGTTTCTAAAAAAAAAGGGCCAGAATAAAATCTTAGTAAACTTTTTAAAGAAGGTATACAAAAGCATTATGTATAAATTAACAAATGGTACTAAATCAAAATTTAAAACTTCTGTAAAAACATGCTTAAAAGAATGAAAAGACCATTTACAGTCTAGGAAAAGATATTTTCAAGCCATATATCTGACAAAAGTCATATGTTCAGACTATAAAAAACACTTAAAACTAAAAATAAGAAAAACAACTAAAAATTGGCATAGAAATTTGAGCAGATGTTTTACTGAAAATATATACACGTATGGCATATAAGAACATATTCAACATTGCTAGTTATTACAGAAATGCAACTTAAAGCAATAATGGTATAAAACCTCTCTACTCTGGTTAAAGGATGAAGGAGAGAGAAAGAGAGGGAGGGAGAGGCGGGCTAGAAAGGGGAAGGGGAGAAGAAGGAAAAGTAGAGGAGAGGAATATAAAAACCTGACCATACCACATATTGATGAGGTTGGGAGGAACTGTGGCTCTCACTTACTGTTATAGGGGTCATTACAACTGCTTTGGGTAACAGTTTCTTAAAAAGATAAACATTAAGGCTGGGCACAGTGGCTCATGCCTATAACCCTAGTGTTCTGGTGAATTGCTTGAGCTCAGGCATTAGAAACAAATGTGAGCTAGAGCAAGACCCCATCTCAACTAAAATTAGAAAAAAAAATAGCCAGGTGTAGTGCTGCATGCCAGTAGTCCTAGCTACTAGAGAGGCTGAGACAAAAGTATCACTTGAGCCTAAGAGTTTGAGGTTGATGTAAACTATGAAACCAGGGCACTCCAGCCAGGGTGACAGACTATTTACCCAATAGAAATAAAAGCACTTGTTATTCATAAAAAGACACAAATCCTCATAACTGCTTCATGTGTAACAGCTATAAACGATGAACAAGCCAATGCCCATCAACAGTGAATGATTAAACAAATGTGTTATAGCCATTATGTAATACTGATCAATTGAAAGAAATGAGCTACTGATATGTCAGAGCCAGGAAAAATATATATATATGTCATATGACTCTATTTATATAAAACTATACAAAATCTAAGCTAATCAATAGTGATAGAGAATAGATCAGTGGCTACTTGGGAATGGGTATACAAAGTAAGAGGGAGGGATTATAATATGATGTAAAACTTTTGGAGGTAATGAGTATGTGCATTGTCTTGATGGTGGTGGTAATTTATAGGTATATATTTATGGCAAAAATTTTCAAATTTTACATTTTAAGTAGTACTAGTTATTGAATGTCAATTATAACTCACTAAAGCTGTTAAAATTATATAATAATGTAGTAAAGAGAATAATTTAATCAAGAGAAACAAACCTTTAATGAACCTATGCTAAGATTTATTCCTTAAGTATTATAATTAAATAAGGTGTTATTATAAAATTGAACCACCTACAAACCTCTGGTTTCTCTTCACATTTATAAGGGTTTCCCTAGGATAGTTTGTATAATCTCTGTTCACATGAGTTAACAGTATAAAAAATAACATATTAATTTTCCTACATTATACTGTTTTGACTCATTGTTTTTTCCCAATAAAGTAATTATCACATTTTCTTTATACTTACTTTTTCAAGGATAAAATTTAACTAACTCATATTGTATTTCAGTATAATCTTTCCCTCTGAACATTAAAGCTAATGATTTGCTGCTTGTATTTAAAATAATTATTTTGGACTTCATTAGGTATTCTCCAGTTTCATTTCTGCCCTGAGCCTCCAATCCACAAGAGACAACCACCCGCAGCAATTGAATTGGGAAGCTTCTCTTGACACATTACTCTGCTGAGTGCTTGAGGATGTGTTTCAAAAGATGGTTGAGATTAGTGTATGTCTCACTTTCAAGTAGGGATTAAGAGAGAAGGCTGCCTTGGTGGAGCTGTGTGCTCTTCTCTAAGTGAAAGTTTTAGGCAATAGAACTATTTTGCTTTAGAGGAAAAGGAGTAATTCATTTCCAGCAGCCACAAGAAAAACAGTTGTTTTTACAGAATACTGACAGGGAGTCTGCTCAAGGATGGAGCAAGATGCCTAACCAGAAGGGTTGTTCAGCTGAGCTATCCTAGAATGACTGGGAAAAAAGAGAGAACCCAGCCATACCTGGCACAGGGACCTTAACCAAACTCATAGCCCAGGGAGCACAGCAAGGACGTGGTGAGCTGGATACAGCATATGATCTGAAACAGTAATAATTTGATGAATTAGGCAAGTGATTGTGACTGGCTGGGATCAGCTGACCCCCCCATAGAGTTCCAGAATTGGAGGAAACCTTTCTAGAGTTTTCAATGGTTGAGGGAAGCTGGACATTGAGTAGAAAGCTTGGAAGAGTGAATGGACTCAAACAGGATACAGCAACCAGATTTGAAAGTCAGTTGGAGTGGACTTGCCAAAGGTTTGGTGGCTGGTGAGGCAGCTATACTGAGAAGGTCTCAGCAGCCAGGCGGGCTGTCATTGTGGGAAGGTCATGAAAAGATCTTAGCAGGGGCCTAACATGCAACCATCTTAATTCTGTCAACCAGGACAGAATTGGGACAGGCTTATGGACTCCTTCTCCCCACAGAAACTGGAGTCAGGGGCACTGTGAGACCTGCCCCTGAAGGATTCTTATGAGCCTTAAGATCCAACCTGGCAGGGTCTGAATCCAGAGGAAACAATAAGGAGATCACCAAAGGCAACTAAGTTAGGAATAAGGAATATAGAGGTTGCTGGCTATGCTCTCAGTCTCCTGAAAAAACAACTGTGCCACCTGTTGTTCCAGTGTCATATTGTAATGCTGTCATCAAGAGTAACAACTTCTGTTTAAAACAGACAGTGAGAAGGAAACAGGAGGATGAGGAGGTGAACAAAGAACAAAGAACATTTTTAAGGAGGAACCAAAAGAAAAATTTGGGCAACATGAAGAACCAAAATAGAGGAACTCCCCCAAGAGACCATGAGGCAGCTACTGCAGAATACTTCACGCATAAAGAATTAATGAATTTGACAGCAAGGAAATTTAGAATATGAATGATAAAGGCAATAATAGGAATGGAAAAGAAAATGAAAAGACAGAACTAAAAGTCAGATGAAAGATATGTGGAATATAGAAAGGATATGGCAGAGCTTAAGAAAATGAAGGAGACAATCAGAGAATGTGAAGATGCAATAGAAAGTATCAAAAATAGGTTAGATCATGGAGAAGAAAGAACTTCAGAGTGAGAGTATAAAGTTTTTGAGTTAACCCATGTAGTTAAAGCAGAATAGGAACTTAGAGAATGATGAGACTCCATGAAGTGTTCAAACATACAAATAATATGGATTTCTGAAGGGGAAGAATATTGTCCTAAAGAAGTGAAGCTTTACTGGAGACTATTATAAAAGAAAACTTCTCAACTTTTACTAAAGACTCCAACACACTCCTTTCAGTTGGACTGTCCCCAGGTCATCTCAACTTAAACAGAACCTCTCCAAGACAAATTGTAATGAAACTGTCCAAAGTCAAGATGAAAGAAAAAATTCCTTAAGCAGCCAGGAATAAGTGCCAACTGACCTACAGAGGCAGAGCCATTAGGATGACAGCAGACTTTTCAACTGCAACTTTCCAAGGTAGAAGAACATGGTCATCCATCTTCAATATTCCTAAACAAAACAATTTTCAGCCCAGAATTCTGTGTCCTGCTAAACTAAGCTTCAAAATTGACTGAGAAATCAAATCTTTTGCCAACATACAATCACTAAGAAGATTCACCACAGTAAGACCAGCTCTACAGGAAATACACCTATTCACAACACTGACCACCACAATGGACCACCAACAAAGTAAACATTCAGACGCTAAAGATCAAACCTTAGCTTCCACAATGGCACAAAGGATAAAACAATACAACAGACTTTCACAAAATAAGATGAACAGAACTTCTTCCATCTTATCAATTTTCTCAATAAATGTCAATGGACTAATTCACCACTGAAGAGGCAAAGGGTGGCTGATTGAATAAAAGAGTAAAAGACATCCATATGCCTGCTCCAGGATACAAACCTAGCCTTGAAGGACAAATCAAGACTCAGGGTTAAAAGACAGAAAACAGTATTTCAAGCAAATGGTAATCAGAAGAAAGGAGAGGTTTCTTATTTTCAGGTACATGCATATTTAAAGCAACTAAAAAAGACAAAGATGGACACTTTATACTGGACAAAGGAATAATACAACAAGAAAACAGTTGAATTTTAAATATTTATGCACCTGACTTAAATTTTCCCAGAATTATAAAACACATAGGGACTTTAACATCCCCCTGACAGAACGGGACAGATTTTCTAAACAAAAACTAAACAAATCATTGGATTGTTTAGGACTTAAAAGTGACCCTAGAACAACTGGAATTAAAAGACATATACAGAGCACACCATCCCAAAGCTAGGAATATACATTTTTCTCAACAGCCCATAGTACATACTCTAAAATCGACCACATCCTAGGATACAAATCAAACCTCAGAAAATTAAAAGAATAGAAATTATACCTGTTATCTTGTCAAACCACAAGGCAATAAAGATGGAACTCAATCCCAAAGAAAACATTTGCCCCTACATAGAGATTTGGAAATTAAACAACCTTATGCTGCATGATAGTTGAGTTCTGGAAGAGATAAAAGAGGAAATTGTTAAATTCCTCAAATATAACAACAATGAAGATTCAAGTTACCAAAACCTATGGGATACAGCAAAGCAGTCTTGAGAGGGACATTTATCACATTAGATGCTTACATTAGAAAAACAGAGAGTACATCAACAAACTCATGAATAATCTAGTGGAATAGGAAAAAGAAGAACAATCTAATCCCAAATGCAGTAGAAGAAAAGACTTAACCAAAATTAAATCAGAGGTTAATGAAATTGAAAACAAAAGAATCATTCAAAAAATTAATGAAACAAAATGTTAATTTTTAGGAAAAAACTGATAAACTTTGGCCAGATTAACTAGAAACAAAAAAGGAAAATGTCTAACAACCTCAATCAGAAACAATTATGGAGATATAACAACAGATGCCACAGAGATACAGGAGATAGTGTCTAAGTACTACAAGAAACTCTCTACCCAGAAATTTGACAATGTGGAGGGAATGGATCAAGACCTTGAATTGCACCCTCTTTCTAGACCATGAGTTCTCAAACTGTGGGTCGGGACCCACAGGAACTATATTAAAGGGTTGCAGCATTAGAACAGTTGAGAACCACTGCTCTAGACTTAGTCAAGAAGAAATAGAATAGACCGATTTCAAGAACTGAGATCAAAGAAATGGTAAAAAAAAAAAAAAAAAAAAAAATCCCAACAACAAAATTATAACCCTGGAACAGATGGCTTTACACCAGAATTCTATCAAACCTTTAAAGAAGAGGTAATACCCCTACTGCACAAATTATTCCCCCAAATTGAGAAAGGTGGGATCTTCCACAACATCATCTATGAAGCAAATGTCACCTTGATACCAGGAAAAGACCCAACTAGAAAGGAGAACTTCAAACCAATTTCACTAATGAATATAGATGGAAAAATTCCAAATAAAATTCTAGCCAATAGATTACAGCTACACATTAAAAAAATTATTCATCACAATCAAGTAGGATTCATCACAAGGATGCAAGGCTGGTTTAACATACACAAGTCCATAAGCATAATTCACCAAATCAACAGAAGCAAAAACAAAAACCATATAATCCTCTCAGTAGAGACAGAAAAAGCATTAGATAAAATTCAACATCCTTTTTAATTAGTACTCAAAAGAATATAGGAATGAGTAGCACGTTTCTGAATCTGATCGAAGCCATCTATGACAAACCCACAAATAATATTGTACTGAATGGAGTAAAACTGAAAGCTTTTCCACTTAGAACCGGAACCAGATAAAGTTGTCTTCTATCAACACTACTATTCAACATAGTGCTGGAAGTCCTAGCCAATACAATCAGACAAGAGAAGGTAATATAGAGAATCCAAATGGGGGGAAAAGAAGATAAACTCCCCCACTTTGCTGATAATATAATCTCATGCTCAAAGAACTCCAAAGACTTAACCACAAGACTGGAAGTGATCAAAAAATACAGTTTCAGGATATAAAATCAATGTCCACAATTCAGTAGCCTTTCTATATGCCAATAAGAGAAACTAATCAAGGATACAATTCCCTTCACAGTAGCTTCAAAGAAAATGAAGTACCTAGGAATATACCTAACAAAAGAGGTGAAGGACTTCTACAAAGAAAATTATGAAACTCTAAGAAAAAATAGTAGAAGATGTTAACAAATGAAAGAATATTCTATGCTCATAGCTGAGAAGAGTCAACATTGTGAAAATGCCTGTACTACCCAAAGCAATCTACAGATTCAATGCAATCCCCATTAAAATACCATCATCATACTTTCAAGACTTGTACAAAATAAGTTTTTGTTTTGTATGGAACCAGAAGAAACCCTGTAAAGCCAACAAAATTCTTAGTAATGAAAATGAATCCAGGGTATCATCCTACCAGACTTCCAGCTATACTATGATGCCATAGTGATAAAAACAATATGATATTGGCACAAAAATAGAGATATTAACATTTGGAACCTAATAGAAAAACATGAGATGAAATTAACCTATTACAGCCACCTGATCTTTGATAATCCAAAGAGGAATATACACTGGGGGAAAGAATCCCTATTTAATAAATTGTGCTGGGAGAATTGGATACCCACATGTAAAAGATTGAAACTGGACCTGTATCTCTCACCACTTACAAAAATCGATTCAGGATGGATAGAGATTTAAATTTAAGGCAAGAAACAACAAAAATCCTTGAAGAAAGTGTGGGGAAAAAACTTGAAGATATCAACCTGGGAAAATATTTTATGAAGAATACTTACATGGCAATTGCAACAACAACAAAAATAAACAAATGGGAATTAATTAAACTGAAAAGCTTCTTTATAGCTAAGGAAACAACAATCCAAGCAAATAGACAACCTTCAGAAAGGGAAAAGATGTTTGCATATTATGAATTGGACAAAAACTTGATAACTTGGATCTATAAAGAACTCAAATTAGTCAACAGGAAAGACCCAACAGTTGCATCTCTCACTGAGCAAGAGACATGAACAAAACCTTCTCTAAAGAAGATAGATGAATGGCTAACAAACATATGAAAAAATGTTCATTGTCTCTAAACATCAGAGAAATGCAAATCAAAACTACCCTGAGATATCACCTAACCTCAGTGAGAATAGCCCACATCACAAAGTTTCAAAACTGCAGATGCTGGCATGGATGTGGAGACAAAGGAACACTTTTACACTGCTGGTGGCACTGCAAACTAACACAGTCTTTTCAGAAGGAAGTATGCAGAATCCTCAAAGAACTCAAATTAGACCTCCCATTTGATTCTGCAATCTCATTACTATGTATCTATCCAGAAGAAAAAAAATCATTTTTAGCATAAGAAATTTTGCACTAGACTGTTTACCACAGCTCAATTTACAATTGACAAAATGTGGAAACAGCCTAAATGCCCACTGACCTAGGAATGGATTAACAAGTGGTGGTATATGTGTGTGTGTGTGTATATATATTGTGTGTGTGTATATATATGTACATACACATATATCACCGAATACTATGTAGCTACTAAAAAAAGATGGAGGCTTTGCACCTTTTCTAGTAACCTGAATGGAGGTGGAACACATTCTTCTTAGTAAAGCATCACAAGAATGGAGAAGCAAGAATCCACTGTACTCAATTCTAATTTGAAGGCAGAAAATGATCTAATACAAGGTAGGGGAGGGTAGGGGAATGAGCAAGTGGGGAGAGGAAAGGAGGGAAGGGGATAGGGGCCACACTGTATGGCACACCTCTTGGAGGTGGTACACAATTATAAGATGGACTTTAACAAATACATCACTGTAACCTAATTCTTTGTATCCTCAATGAATCTCGAAGAATAACAATTAAAATATATTAAAAAATTTAAAAATTATTATTTTAATATGGGCTGTTTCTAAGCACTTTGCAAATTACTCCTCTAAGACTTTTGCTTTATATAAGTATCTCGCTTGTATTTTGGATAAATATCATTATATGGTATGATTTAAAGTGGAACTATGCAATAAACCAAAACGTCTTATCATTAAAAATAGGTGGTATAACTAAATTGTACTTCTAAGCCAATTAAGTTGATATAGGGACTTTCAGTGAATACTTCCAGTTTTTAAAATTTGCTCAAGCAACAACAAGGTAATAGTAGTGATCCAGCTTGGTAGACCTTGACATTTATTAAGACATTTAGAAACATAATACTCAAATAATTCTTAGTGACTAACACCATGTGCTCTGGAGTCAGAAATTGGTATTTAAATTGCTCTTATTTACTGTTAACATTTAAAGCTTTTCAATAATGTTTGTCTTTTAAAATGTCAAAAAATATTTTCATATATTTTGTTTCTTTAGATAATCTATCCTATCCATTTTTTTTGCACAAAGAGGTAATAAATTGGAAAGGACACCTAAAGAAAAACTAAAATCTCCTCCCTTCCCTTCCCTTCTCTTCACTTTTTCTTAAAAGAACTTGAGAAAAAAGTGAGACAAAAAAGTTTTTTATTAATTTACAACCTAAGTTTGTGGTTCTCAACATTTCTGATGCCATGATCCTCTAATACAGTTCCTCATGTTGTGGTGACCCTCAACCATAAAATTATTTTAATTGCTACTTCATAACTGTAATTTTGCTACTGTTATGAATCGTAATGTAAATATCTGATATGCAGGATGGTCTTAGGCAACCGCTATGAGAGCGTTGTCGCATCCCACAGGATGAGAACCACTGACCTAAGGGAAACATTTATGAAATAAGACTATCCTCCAAAAACATTTGCTGATTGAGGTATTTTTCTGATTTTTAAATATAAAGGCTATAGTGAAAATATATCTGTACATATTAAATGATGTAAAATAAAATCTTCTTTTTGCATAGGAAGTTGTATGCAATTGTAGAAGAAAATCCCTGGAAGAAATTTTCTGCATTCTAAAACATTTTATTTTAGTTTTACATCTTTTATTATAAGCATGTATATTAACTTTTTAACAACTTGGATTATAAATTTTTGGTTTTGCTTTTTTAATAATTTTTATCTTTAAAAATGTCAAAAGTACTTTTATATATTTTGTTTCTTTAAATAATCTATGTTATCCAATTTTTCTACAAAGTGGTAACAGAAAAAAATTATTTATAAAGTAGAGTCTGAAAGACAACATATTTTATATATGAGTAACTTGATTTATATTTTACTTTAATCAATTCTGAATTCCTGCTTTTAGAAAGATACACAATTCTGATTCTATGCTTTCCTTGATCAAAGGAGAAGTTATATACATTTGTTTTCCATTGCAAAAATAAATTTTTGAAAGAAAACAAACAAAAATTTTGAAAACCCTTACTACCTGCTTGAGAATGGATAAAATCCTTAAACACCAGAAAAAGCATTTGAGAAAATTCAGCACTCTTTTATAATACTTAACAAAATAGGAATAAATGGGAGGTGCCTCAAAATGATAGAAGATATATACAACAAACTTCAATTCAATAGCAGTAATTGTGGATAATATCACCATATTTCTCTATGGTTTGTAGAGTAAATAAGAAGAAATGACCTCATACATAAAGTGCTTTGAACAATTTCCAGAACATAGTAAGCACAAAATAATGGATAACCACTATTACTTTCATTATACCATATATTGTCTTCTTATTTAAGAAATATTAGAAGAATTTCTACTAATTTTATCATATATACATGGTGTCCATAAAGTTCTTGTTAAACAACAATTTTAAATTGACAAGAACTTTGTGGACACCATGTATATACACCCACTTATATACTTACATATATATAAGTTCTTCCCCTAAGCAACCTGTATCTTTTTATCATGAGAACTATGAATTGTGTAATAACGTAATTTGTTTGACTACTGAAAATCTTAAGAGCCAGGCTGATGCTTTCAACTTCCAAACATATTTGTACAAATCAAGTTGGGCTATTTTATAGTAGCAAAAAAAATACATTTCATTAATATAATAATAAAAATAATTTCTTTCTTGCTCCAACAAAGACCATTGCAGACTCTGCAGAAACTGTGAAGCTATAAGCCATGTGTAGTTCCAACATTTCAAGTGACATTCATGTTGTGGTTCCCTTTTGTTAAGGAGCTGGCCTCATAATAACTTGCAGGCCAATTGCTAGCATTTTTTCCCAACTTCACACTCAGTAACACGATTTTGGTGGCCTGAAATTGAGAAATAAAAAATGCTAATTAGGATTCTTTTTTTCCTCGTCTTGGAACCAGTTGTTAAATTTTACCAGCACATGCATTAATAAGCCAAACGTCAATGCAAAGTATGAAGGTGGAGATTTATACATTTGCTTTCAAATGCTTCCAACTGAAATTTAAATGACACAAAGTAAGTGAGCATTACTGAAGTACTATTGTAGTAAAGTGAATGAAGAGGGCCTCTATGAAAAAAAGATACACAGTACTTAAGGGAGGAAACAAGCCATGGGGTTGAAGGGAAAGAGCAAATGCAAACATGGTGAGGTATGTTTGAGAAACAAGAGGCCAGCCTGGTTAGGGTGGAGAGAGTGACTTGGAGGATTAGAGAGATAGCTGAGAGCCAGGGCATGTCAGGCTCTGTAAGCCAAAGTCAGAAATTTAACTTTAGGTGAGATGAAAATTCATTTGACAGTACTGAGAAGGGGGATGAAAGTAGACAATTTAAAATTTCAAGAGTCACTCATAATGGTCCTTTTAAAAATAGGATATCTGTGTCTCTTAGTTGAGCAGTGGGTGGACAGTAAATGTAATTTACTTACCAAAAAGAGAGAGATAGAGAAGAATTAAAAAACATCAGAGTAGAAGCCAATTTAGGAAAACAGAACTATGGGAAATTCATAAGCTTATTCTTTATAACTGCCTGACTGGATCTGAATATTGTATAGAAATAAGAAACGAGGTATATTGATACATTTTATTCATGTATTTTGGCCTACTTTGATTTCAGGAATGTATCGTGATGAAGGTAAAAATAGAAAGATGTAGTGACTTTACACATGCTAAGGTTTGTAGGCAGTACCATGTATGTTTAAGACAATTTCCTGCAATGACCATCACAGAAAGGGAAAGAGGTTGGAGCCACTAAGCCTGGAAACTCAGTGACTCTGAGGCCATTCCATTGGGAAGACAGGTAATTTTAGAAATGTTCCTAAAAGTGTGCAGAATGTTCACCCTCTTAAAGAGTGCATCTGGGCCTGGAGTCCAGTTTTGGCTCTGATTTGTCTGTTTCCCAGGGCCTTTCTCCTTCTTTCATTTTAAACAATATTTCCTCCCAGTTTTCATCATGTATTAATTTCCCTTATCTAAATGTGATGTATGAAATGGTCACCAAACTTTGTCTACAAACCATTTTCTCACTTCAGTGTAGTAATGAGCATAGTGTCGTCTAGTGCCTCCTCATGCCAAAATATTAGCACTTCCCTCCTTCACTAGATCATTAAGCATTTTTAGTAATCAATTGATTTACCTGGCTGTCATAAATTGTCTACTATGTTCTCAGACACTTCTGGGAATATTCTCAGGGTTTGCTTTGATTTGTGGTATTTGGATATGATTGCCAGTTTCAAGATTATTATCTATGGTAATGTACCTTAATTGCATACAATTTTGAATGATGACTTCATTTTTAATTTTTCTTAACGTGACAAGGTAACCTGACATCATTTTCTCCCCCTTCTACTCCCCCCACTTTTATCAATTGTGAATTCAGAAAGAAAATGTAAGTAGTGACTGGCTATAATTTTTAAAACCTGAAGTTATAATTCTCTTTGAGGTGCTAGATGATGACAAACTCATCTGCATGCAACCCAGCCTCTCTCTGAGTATAAATGGAGCTAGGAATCTAATATTCTTGCCACTCTAAAGAGGCTCTGCCCTAGGTGTTATTTTTTATATTAAGGAAAAACGAGTGTGAGCATCATTTGATATTATTGGAAGCCTATGTGAATTCTTCAGTTTTGCTCATCATTCTTGCTGTTTGAGTCAAAGAATATGTTTTCTCTCTATGATTATTTATTTTGAAATGTAAGTCCAATATAAGTTGACTATTCGGTGTTGGAGTTATTTTCTTATTGGAAATGTGAACATAATCACACAAATAATAATATAAGCAGACTGACTCTATAATCCTGAAATCAACCCTAAGAAATGGATACTATTTTTGTTATAATATTATAGATCATATTGACATAAAATTAAATTTGTTATAGACCACACATATAACTGGCTTGTACAGTCGTGATCTGCATGCAAGAAATCTGATGAAAAAGCTCATTTCTTAGCTCTTAGCATGTACTGCTTTACTCTATTCTACACTGAGAACTTCATGAGAAATAGAAAATCAATTTCTCTGTTGACCCTTGGTTTGTTTCTATATCCTGGCTACTTTGTGTAATGCTGTAATGAACATGGGAGAGCAGATATCTTTATGAGATGAGGATTCCATTTCCTTTGTCTATATCCCAAAAGAAGAAATGCTAGCTCACATGGTGATTATATTTTTAATTTCTTTGGAAATCTCCATAGTGTTTCCCATAATGGTGTGTGTAACAGGAGGAATATAGGTAATAAAATTGTACACTCTTTGGGATTTATGACAAATGAGTACCTTTTTAGCTGCTCTCACTGTAAAAACAAACAGAATAACAATGTTAGATGATAGAAGTGCTTATTTGATTCACAAAAATAACCATTTTGCTATCCACATGTATTCCATAACATCATGTTGTCTGTATAGTTTTCAAAAAATATGTTATAAAATATTGAGCAGGAAAAGAGAAAAAATAATAAAATTGATACAGGACAGGTGACACCGCAGCCAGCTTAGCCGAGCTGAGCTGCAGGACCTACAACCACCACCTTGGCGGTGTCCTGCGGTGGCAGCCAGCAGAGGAACCAGCTGGCTGGAGGGTAGGCAAGGGGGGGGAACCTCTGACCCCCGGAGGCTCCAATAGCCAAACGGGATACACAACTGATGGGTAGAGACCCGCGCCTTGGTTTCGCTTTCATTTTGCACTTATGACTAAATATGGAACCCCCATTTCCTATGCCTAGGTCAATTTCATGTGAGTTTCCTAGGCCTCAATTCTGTGAATGGACTGTGTCTATTAATTAATACATTCATTCATCTTGCCCGAGCTGAAGAGACTATGTCCAGTCATTTCTTGGCCTCATTTAGAAAAAAACCCATGCACCTATAAATACGCCTAGACTAAGAGACAGACCCGGGGAGAAACGGAGAGAGCTTTTCTCTCCTGACTTGAGTTTTCTCTCTCTACTGGGAACTTTAGTGTTTTTGTATTCTTTTCTGTAAATAAATTCTGTCTTACTACTGATCTGTGGTACACGGATTTATTCTTCAAATCACTGAGATCAAGAACCTGAAATTCCGGTATCAAAATCTTATATGGTCTTGTTAAAATGTAGACTATCTAAGACTATATGTAAAAACATAGTCTTTTCTCCCACATGAAATAATTTCAAAGCAAACTTCTAAATTTTATGTTGATTAAACAGCAAATATTCATTTTTATAGCAAATAATATACTTATTGTTGATGGCAAATTCTAACAGGGTAACAGTGTTAGACATCCTTATGCATGTTAGCAATTTATCTGATAGCTTAATTTTCAAGAAAAACCAAGTACCTAATATATAAGCAAATCAAATTTGAATGAAAAAATTGAAACAAAAGAATTTTTCCCTGAAAGTTTGGCCCTGAAATGTGGGGCACATTATACTCAGGAGTATCTTATAAATGGCAAAATACGGTGTGTGAAAGAGGATTCATAAAAGCCATCTAAATCTGGTAAAACTTGTTCTATTCTCTTTGCAGTAAAATGTACTTCTGATATCCTTGGTGATATTTACAGACTCTGAGTAGGCTAGAAATATAATAGAAGCATTTAGAACACTTTTGTTTAATAATTATATATACTAATTTTATTTATTTATTTATTTATTTGCAGACAGTCTCACTTTGTCACCCTCGGTCTCCAACCTGTGAGCTCAGGGCAATCCACTGCCTCAGCCTTCCAGAATTCTAGGATTACAGATGTGAGCCACCATGCCTGGCCAATATATACTAATTTTATAGATCCTTAGAAAAATGCCAAATATAGTACTAAAGGTTTCATATATAAATCTTATGCTTTCTGTAAAACCAGTCATAACTTTTTCTTTCTTACCCTTTTGTTGCAATAAGGTACACATGATAAGTTTACTACTCTAATCATAATGAAGTTTACAGTTAAATGGCATTAAATACATTTGTAATATTGTTTAATGATCCAGCATCATAACTTTTTTCATTTTGTAACCCTGAACGTCTATGTCCTTTAAACGAAAATTCTCCATTTCCCCTACCTAGGCCCTGGCAAAGGCCATTATACTTTTTCTCTCTCTGATTTGGACCACTCTCAGTACCTCATGGTAGTAGAATCATGCAGTATTCATTCTTTGCCATGCTTAAAGCACACTTTTTTGCCCAAATTTTTGAAGGAAAAATAGGGGTGTTTATTATACATGGGAAATGCTAATTCTGTATCTAGATAAATGTGTACTCATGCATTAAAAGTGTAACTCTATGTTAAATGCTAAAATTTCTTTTCAAATTTTTTCCTTAACTAATCAATTTAGCTATGACTTCCAGTGGTATATTAAGTAGATTTAGCCAAAGCAGGCAAGCAGGCCTCCTTGACTACCTTTGGATCTGAGAGAAAAAGCTTTCAGTCTTTTACCATTGAGTGTGATGTTTTTACCTATGAATTATTCAGATATGGCTTTCATAATTTTGAGAGAGGGTTCTTTGTATTCCTAGTGAAATTTTGTATTCCATCATGAAATTTTATGATGAAAGGGAGTTGAATTTTGTCAAATCCATTCTTTGCATCAAGATTTTCAAATTATATTTAAATTATGTTGATGTAGGAAATTACAATGTTCAGTTTTTATATCTTGTATAATTCTTAAGTTCCAGGCATAAATCACACATAGTCATAATGTGTCATTATCTTAATATGTGGCTAAATTTAGTTAGTATTTTTTGAGAACTTTTGCTTCAACTTCTATGAGGAATATTAGTATTTAGTTTTACTTTCTTGTTGTATCTCTGATAGCCTTTGATAGTAAGTCAATGCGGCCTCATTTAATGAGTAGAAATTGTTCCCTTCTTTTCGGTTTTTGAGAAAAGCTGGAAAAGGATTGGTATTAGCTATCCTCTAAATGTTTAGTAGAATTTACCTTAGCTCCAGAGTTTCTCTTCCTAAGAAGATATTTAACTGTGGATTAATCAAAATCTTCTTATTATTTAGTTATAGTTTTATTCCCATTTTCTATCTGTTCTTGTAATATATCCTTGGTAGTTTTTAATATTTCTAGGAATTTCTCTATTTTAGCTAGATTATCTAATTTGTTGGTATGTAAGTGTCCACAGTATTCTCTTATAATACATTTTGTTTCTACAAAAGAAAAAAGATCCCCATTTATATTTCATATTTGAATAATTTATATCTCTTCCAATTTTTCTGGATTTATCTAGCCAAAGGTATATAATTTTTTTTGACAAATTTTCTAAGAACCAACTTTTGGTTTCATTGATTTTCTTTATTTTTTTTTCCTATTTAGGTTGATATGAGATCTTTCTTATTCTTTAACATGTATGTTTATGGCTGTAAATTTCCATCCTTAATACTGCTTTTGCTGTCACATAAGTTTTGGTATGTCGTGTTTTTTTTATTCTATCACTATGTATTAACCTAGCCAACCTGGCTCTCTTGCATTTGTATGAAATATCTTCCTATTCACTTTCAATCTTTTTGTCTCTTTGGATATAAAGTGATCCTCTTGTAGATAGTATATAGTTAGATAATATTTTTATATCTGTTGTACTCATCTGTCTTTTCATTATTAGTTTTGTCCATTTACATTTAAAAGTAATTACTGATAAGCAAGAACTTTCTTCTGTCATTTTTTCTATTTGTTTTCTATATATTTTATAGCTGTTTAAAATCTCTCATACTTTTTTTGTGTTCAATTGATTATTTTGTAATGAAACGTTAAAATTCCTTTCTCATTTCCTTTTGTCAATATTTTATGGCTATTTTCTTTGTGGTAATACTTGATATTACATTTAAAATCCCAGCTATAATCCTTTAATTTGAATTTATACCATCTTAAATTTAATAACATTAAAAAAACTGTTCATTTACAGCTCCACAAGTACTCTTTTCTGTTGCTGATGTCAGAAAAGTTGCAAATTTACAATGTATACCTCCAAAATAACAAACATATTCATACATTCTCTTAAATTATATGAAACACAAAATATGGCACTAAAAATTACGTTATAATAATATTTGACTGTTATACCAGTAACTCTAATATGTATATACACACACACATATATGTATATACACATAAAAATTTCTTAAATCATGTAGAAATGCAAAGTGGACTTATAGGTGATTGTTATAATAATATTAGCTTTAATAATTGCACATGAATCTATATTGAGATCTTTATTTCTTCATACAGCTTCAAGTTACTATCTAATATCCTTTCATATCATTCATTCTGCCGAAATCCGTGAGCATTTCTTGCAGGTCAAGTCTAGTAATAACAAACTTCTTCAGCTTTTGTTTATACATTAATATATTAATTTCTCTGTCACTCTTGAGTTTTGCCAGGAATAGAGTTAGTGACAGATTATTTGTTTGATTTCTGTTAGCACTTTGAATAAATCAGCCTAATGTCTTCTGGTCTCCAAAGTTTCTAATAAGAAGTTTATTGATAAACTTATTGGTGATCTTTTGTGTGTGGGTAATTGCTTCTCTTTGGATCCTCTCCTCTTGCCTCCTCTCCCTCTCCTCCCCTCCCCTCTCCTTTCTTTTTTTTCTTTCTTTCTTTTTTTTTTTTTTTTTGAGGCAAACTACCACTTAGTCCTCCGGGTAGAGTGCCCTGTCATCACAGCTCATAGCAACTCAGACTCCTGAGCTCCAAGTGATGCTCTTGTCTCAGCCTACCAAGCATTTGGGACTACAGGAACCAGGCAGAATGCCTAGCTAGTTTTTCTGTTTTTAGTAGAGACACAGTCTCCCTTTGCTCAGGCTAGTCTAGAATTCCTGAGCTCAAGCAGTCCACCCCCTTGGCCTCCCAGAGTGCTGAGATTACTGGTGTGAGCCACATTGCCCAGATTCTCTTTCGGCTTTTAAGATTCTGTCTTTTCCTTTGGATGGGTTTATTACAGTGTGTCTTGGTAAGGGTCTATTTGAGTTCATCTCGTTGGGTCTCGTGGAGGGTAAGCAGGTGACATGGCTAAGGATGGAAAGTAGGAAAGTAGGAACCAAATTGTACTTCAGAACCAAAGTGCAGGTAGGACATGTTCCTTAGTGGGAACATACACAATAAGGCGCTCCTGGTAACCTTTAACTCCGGGCTCAATACCATCTGGTCAGCGTAGCAAGGATGGAGTTTTCATGAAGGATTTTATGAGGATGTGTTCCTAGTAAGGGATCTGTTTTAGAACCTAACCTGTTATAGAATCTGTTATATAACCCTAACCTGTCCATCACCCTAAAGTTAGAAAGGACAACCAATCCTGCCTGGAGAGACGCAGAGCGAACTGGTGAGCCGGTAAAAGGCGGAGTATGACCAGTCTGGGGTCTCTCTACCCCGAGGGAGGCCCACCCGCTCCTCCTGGAACACACTTCCGCTTGGTTTCACTTTGAGTAACTTTCTTCTTCTCCACTTGCACTTCTTTTTTTTTTTTTTTTAAATAATTTTATTGAATCATAATTATGTACATTGGTGCAATCACAGGGCACGATTCATATACATTCAGAAATATTTTGATCATACTGTTACAGATATCCTTCATGGCATTTCCTTGATCACT
>CAUYON010188959.1:0-21657 GCA_963573935.1 Arctocebus calabarensis | reverse complement strand
GGCATCACAGCTCACAGCAACCTCCAATTCCTGGGCTCAAGCCAGTCTCCTGCCTCTGCCTCCCAAGTAGCTGGGACTAGAGGCACCCCCCACAACGCCCGGCCATTTTTTTGGTTGCAGCCGTCATTGTTTGGCAGGTCCGGGCTGGATTCGAACCCGCCAGCTCAGGTGTACGTGGCTGGTGCCTTAGCCCGTTGAGTCACAGGTGCCAAGCTCATTTGTTCGGATCTTAATTTATTTCATTCAGCAATTTTTCCTTATCTTTAAAAGGGAGGTACTTGGCTTGTTGTTGCCAAAATTAAATAAGATAATTATCATAAAGCATTTAGCAGAGTGCCTGGTTCAGAAAGCTCTTAAAAAATAAGTCATTGTTTTATGCTGGGACAAAGCATAAGACATAATACAATAGACAATAAAACATAATTATTGTCATTCTGAATGTCTGGATCACTATAGATTTTCTTTGTTTTTAAGTCATCAGCTGACTTATTAGAATATTTTTCCTGATTGTAAACTTAGTATGAATTCATGCTAGAGATTTTGGAAAAGGAATAAGAGAAGGAAAATTAAAATTAAAATCCTCTCCTGACCCCCTTATCCAGAGAAACTAGCCCTACTACTAGTTGATGTCTGTCTAATCTGGTTTTATTTCCATAGGCACATACGTATACACACACAATAGGCATTAAGAATCCCTTGATATATGAGTACAAGAGACATCAAATTTCTTTTCTAAATCAAATCTACACCTAGTCGAGTCTGGTGACAAGGCCAGTGTCAGCTCTTTGGGGACTCCATCCTATGCCTTCTGTTGCATCAATTAAGAGCCCTGGGCCATTGTGTTTCTGGGGACCTAGTCTGTGCTGCAGGGTGGTCACTGCTATAACTATGACTCCATCAGCTAAAGGAGAAGCAGCCACCGGACAGCAATCCTTCACCCTGTATTGACACCTGCCAGATGGCATAAGGATGCCTCTTATGGTGAGCCTCTCTGCTGACCACCGGCTGAGCTCCAAAGATCTTTGCTGCTATTCCAAATCCACAGCTTTGCCCCCAGACCCAAAGGCACACAAGAAGCCACCCAGCTGTCGCCATGCCACCCCTACACACTGTCTGAGAGGGAGGCTCTGTCCCCTCACCAATCTTGGAGTGTCTGTTGGTCCATTGTTTCCTGGCTGGGCACCTTGCCCCTCTCCACTCTGAAAGCACAAAGGTCCCTTCCAGCTTATTCATCATAGAACTAACCCTCCTAAAGAGACTCCCCCATGGTCCCTGAAACATTTTAAAGTTTTAACGTTCCTCCTTCAGTAGGGGAGCCCCCTTTCAAGAGGAAGAAGGGAGATACTTTTGTTTTCCCTTGGTATGTCTGTATGAACAAAAAATTTAAAAAGACACTAGTTGCTTTTTTTTTTTTTTTTGAGACAGCCTCAAGCTGTCACCCTGGATAGAGTGCTGTGACATCACAGCTCACAGCAACCTCCAATTCCTGGGCTTAAGTGAGTCTCCTGCCTCCGCCTCCCAAGTAGCTGGGACTACAGGCGCCCACCACAACGCCCGGCCATTTTTTGGTTGCAGCTGTCATTGTTGTTTGCGGGCCAGGGCTAGATTCAAACCCGCCAGCTCAGGTGTACGTGGCTGGCGCTTTAGCCCATTGAGCCACAGGTGCCAAGCTGCTAGTTGCTTTTTAACTTGAGATGATACTCTAACATTTTTTTACAGCCTATTGTTAAGGTAAAATAAATATAATGTAGGCATACATCCATATCCTTAACCTCTTAACATCATTTTAATATATATTTTACATAATTATATATAAGTATTATGTATACATATAAATATGTAAAAACAATAATTTCTACTAAATTGTAAGAATGTTCCAACATTTGGGCCCAACCTTGGATTTTTTCCTACTACTCAGCTTCAGCCTCAGACTCAGGAAGTCCAAAGAACTGAATGAGGATTTCACCATCATTCCTGGTATTCCAAATTTGGGCGTGATCGATAATTGTGAGATCCCAAAGAGTTTCATCATATCTAATCAGTATACCAACAGCAGTACAAACAACGCAAGGCCTGTCATATACATTGGTTATCACTCCTTTATTCATATTTAGGTCAGAGTAAGCATTCTGAATATAACAGCAGTAAATCTCCTAATGTGTTTTTATATCTTAAATGTTATCAGCCATTTGATATATAAGTGAATCATTACCACTTCAAGAGTAAACTGAAGGAATAAATTAGACAGTCTGTGAAAACTATTAATTTCATATGCAAAAACAATTATTAACTTTGCAATCATAAATAGAGAAATAGATGGCTAACAAATTTTTTTTTTTTTTTTTGCAGTTTTTGGCTGGGGCCGGGTTTGAACCTGCTACCTCCAGGATATGGGGCTGGCACCCTACTCCTTTGAGCCACAGGTGCTGCCCACTAACAGAAATATTAAGAGAGGGTATTGGCCGGGTGTGGTGGCTCACTCCTGTACAAATCCTAGCACTCTGGGTAGCTGAGGCAGGAGGAATGCTTGAGCTCACAAGTTCAAAACCAGCCTGAGCAAAAGCCAGACCCTGTCTCCACTAAAAATAGAAAAACTGAGGCAAGAGGATCACTTGAGCCCAAGAGTTGGAGGTTGCTGTGAGCTGTGACACCACAGTGCTCTACCCAAGGCAAAAGCTGGAGACTCTGTGTCAAAAAAAGAAAAGAAAAAAGAGGGGGTATTTGCTAAGATTCTTTAGAAAGAACATTGTTGCTTTTTAATGCCAATAATCATTTATAAAAATTTCAGTACCATAGGGGAAAATAATAATCATTAAATTATGCTGTAGTTTTAATATTTGGATAATTATTTGGAATAGAAATAATAATATTAAAACAAAACAAACTTTAAAGACTATATTTAATTTTTGTTTACTTAATTCTACATAGGTCATTAGGCTATCAAGGAAATATTCCATTTAAGTATTCTTATCTTCGGGATAAATTTCAAGCAGAAAGTCATCTTTGGCACCTCAAAATTTCATATGGAGGGAAATAAATCCAAAATAATGCAAACAATATGCCTGACAGACCACGATCAATCCAGATGTAATGCGGACTATGAAGTGAATGAGTAAGAGATGAAAACTGCTCACGAAAAATAAGGCACCAAAGCACACAGTCTCACTAACCAAATTTTAAAACAACAGAAGCGACACAAATTCTTTTAAAAGAACTTGGGGTTTTAGATCTATGGACTCTAAAAGTTGAACAAAAAGCTCCTCAAAATGTTGCTCTCCTGAAAACTGTTTCCAGAAGACCAAAGGACTTTTGTGACTTAAGGTACAAAGTTTCTTCCAGAAAACATGCTATCTACCAACAAGCTTTCTTCCCGCATTATATTCTGCTGCGTGCACAAAGTTTAATGGTGTTATTCAATGTGCCACTTTTGTATTTTTTTTCCATCCGTTTGACAGCAGGGTGGATATAATGAAGCAAAGTGTGCTTCATCTTTATTTTGTTGCCAAAAGGCTGTGGTTCTTCCCAATGGAGTGAATCTGATTGAAGAAATATTTATAAAATGCAAAGCCCACCAAAAAAGTGTCGGGCGATCGTCTCCAACAATGGAAGAAACATGGTGAAGGCTACGAGTGATTTAGGAATCACAAGCACCCCACGGTTTGTTCACACTCTTCAGCTGTGTGTTAAGAAAGTAATTATGGCACAGAATTGCTATTTGTAATCCCAAGCGAGTGGGCTCCTTTCATCATTCTCTTTTATCCAAAGATAAACTACATGACATAGAAGAAATTTTGGAACCCCCTTATCATGTAATTTTACAAAATGTTCCAAGAAACTGGAACAGTAGCTATTATGTGTTCAAAGGCTGCTCGAAGAACAAAGAAGCCTTAAAATTCCTACCGTTAGGAAGCAATGCCTGTTTAGCATAGCGTACTGTTCCCTTGCAAAGAAACTAGCTTCTTCGCTGGAATGTGCTGAAAAACTGGCCTGCTTGATGGGCTTTCAGAAGTTAGTACTTCTTTCATTCCTTAACTTGTTTTAAACCCTCCTGTTTTCCCAGCTGGAAAAGTGCTGAGATTGGCTTGTTTGCAAGGAGACCTGAGGTGCAATGGCCCTTCAGAGGCACAATGTTACCTCAAAAGCCAATTCCAGTGTTCCACTGCTACCTTTTTAGAGCAAACGTTTAAGACAAATTTTTCCTGAGCATATGCAAAAATATCAGAAATAAAGATAACGGAGTGAAGGCAACAATTTGAAGTCTGCTACTAAAACATTCCAAAGCCTCTTCAAGCAGAACATAAAGTTTCCATTTGGGGGGCTGCTTCACTCCTGGTGACCAAATACCTTCAAGCCCAGGAAGTGGAAAAAGGAGAACACTTGTGTTAGCCAGTTACTACGAGTTTCCCCTTATCTGCGGGGAATACTATCCAAGACCCCCTGTGGATACCTGAAACCATGCATAGAGTTGGCCCTTGAGCAACATGGTTTGAGCTATGCATTCTGTGTTCCATGTGTTGAAAATGTTGCAAACATTCTAAAGAGTGAAATCATTTGTTTCTTCCCGGGTAGGACTCTTCCTAACTCTGGGACAGACTTGGCCTCTTGGGTTAGTGTCCCTCTCACACTGATCCTTCTGTGGTCGTCTTTGTTTACCCTTGTAACTTATACACAGATTTTTTTTTTTTTTTTCAACAGAAAAGAAGACCAAAAATGCGGTCTTCCCAGAAGGGAAACCCACACATATGGAGGACTGACTTTTGCATCTGCAGGTTCCCCGGGCAGACTGCTGGGTTTGAGTATGGGATTGAGGCATTGGGGGATTCTCAAACCAGGATATTGAGGGCAACCACTATATTTTTCCATATATATATATATATATATATATATATATATATACACACACACACACACATATGCATGCCTATGACAGAGTTATAGCATGTGTAGTTATTTATATACATACCTGTGATTTACAAATCAGACGTAGCAGGAGATACCACAATAACTAACTTAAAAACTAGAACAAATATAACAGTATACTGTAATTATAGTTATACAATTGTGGTTTCTCTCTCAAAATATCTTACTGTATCATACTCATCTATTTTCAGACTGCATTCGACTATAGGTGACAGAAATGGCAGAACAGAAGCCACAGATAAGTCTGCAGTACTTATGCTCAAAGCAGGATCTCTCAGCTACTCTCAGCACCACCGACATTGTGGACTGGATGGTTCTTTGCTGTGAGGAACTGGCTGTCCTGTGCATGTTCAGCAGTATCCCTGGCCTCTGCTCAGTAGATGTCATTAACTACCCTCCCCCACTTTCCAGACATTGCCTACTGCTCCTGGGGGGCAAGTCACTCCTAGAACCACTGGTTTAGAGGAAGGAAAACACACTCACGTGGTACTGGCATTTTTCCACGATAACTTCAAGGTGATGTTCTCAGGGGGCCTCTCCAGGAACCAGTGAAAACTGACGCTGACCAAGAGGCCAGATGCTTTTAGTGGCTTTGCTGAATAACAGATTGCTGTAAATCCCTGGGTTTGTGTCTGGGTTCTCTATTCTGTTCCATTGGTTTATTACCTACATTCTAAATGTTGTCTCTTCCCTCCCTCTTCCCTTGCCAAGCAAAGATATTCAAATTTGCAAAATGTGAACATACTTATGTGGGGACTGGTCTGTAACACGTGCTAAGCTGCCTCTGTGTCTCACTGATGCCATGTTCTCCCATTCATTCTTGAAATGAACTTGCTAGGCAGGCAACATCTCGAAGTTGTCCATAAGAGATCTGAGGTTTAAAAAATCAGCTAAGGTCTGAGGTTAGTGGGTAGCAGAGCCAGAATTCATATCCAGTTCTGCCTGATTCCAAAACTCGTGCTCTTACTTCCCATGCCACAGGGCATAGCAATATTAAGCCTCATATACTCATGTTTCCTTGTGATCCTCTCCCACCCCAGGCCCCCCACCCACCAGCATGAAAAGCCCATGATTTTCTTCACGCCGGGTTCCCAGAAAACTGCTGAAATTAATTATTTGGATGACGCTCATAAAACACCTGGCTCCCCTCCTCATTCCCTGTGTTTTATGGCAGAAAAGAAAGGGTGGGTGGTAAGGGAATGAAAGGGGAACTAGGCTTCCTAGTCTAAGAATCACTGCATGTTACCAAAGTAAATGCTCAAGTCTCTTATTCTCCCACTCCCTTTTGGTTTTCAGGTCCATGGTGGCTCCCGAGAGAGGTGTAATAGCACACGACATGGGCAGAGCCTGGCCCCAACCATAGGCTTGTGTTCCCGCTTGAAAACATTTGAAAGAGTCAAATAATTTGTTTCTTTACCAGTAGGACTCTCCCTGACTCCAGGGCAGACTTGATCTCTCGGGATAGGGTCCCTTTCACACCGATTCTTCTGTTGTCACCTTAGTCTAGCCCAGACTTGATCTCTCGGGATAGGGTCCCTTTCACACCTATTCTTCTGTGGTCACCTTAGTCTAGCCCCTCCAATACTCACAAGGCACTGAGTCTGCCCAGGATGTTCCTAAACAGCCTTGAAGTTGATGGTCCGCCCAAGGCCTTTCCAGGATCCCAGTGACTAGCCACCAGTGGAATCTAGGGCTGCAATACTCCATCAGCATTCAGCTTGGACAAGCTGTCCCCTTCTTCCTCCTTCCAGGAAAACATATGGTGAGAGCTGCTTTTCTTGGAGCAAACCCTTAAAAAAAAACAAACTTTTCATTACAAAAAATAAAAAAATAAAAAACTTCCAGTAAACCTGTCTTCTTATTTCTAAGGAAATCACTTTACAGCTTAATTTTGCATTTCCCATCAGAGTCATCACTTCTGTGACAGGAGAAAGTGCAACTGATGAAGGGTGTTGAGGAGGCTATGGTGAGTGTTGGCTGGAGCACCCAGGTGCGTGCGTGTGCAGGCACATGGACACATTGTGTGTACACACCCATGTATGAAAGGCACCTATGTAGTGTGTCTACTCATCACCAAGAGCTCTGCTCAAGAACATTCTCTTTCCCCAAAGTGGCCAAATCATGACATTATTGACAGCCCAGCCAAGCAGCACCTGATGAAATTTTTGGCCCTAACAAGGACAGGTGTTGATGCTCCAGCCTTCTCTGGCACCTCTGAATCCTAAGTGAGCTCTGTGTGAGTGTCTGGGGGTGGTGGCAGAGGAGAAGGAAAAGGCAGCTTCCCTGAGTCTTTGCTTCTTTGCTTCTCATAACAAAGATGGGACGCCAACACCAGCATCAGAGCCGGGGGCAGCCAAGCGTCAGTCCTGAATTAGACAAATGTTAATTGTGCCGAAGCAGAATGGCCAGTATCACTTTTGTCTGGGTTATTTGGGTCATGTTCCATAGGAAGGTCCTGCTTCTCTTTTCATTTGCAATGTTTAGTGTGGTATTCTCAAGAAATGAGTGGAAGTTTCAATAAGATTATGTTCTTCTCTTTCTCCAGATACTTGTGATATCAGTCCCACTGATAGAGGAGCTACTTCCTTTAACTTGTCTACAAGTCAAGATTTTTCTTCAAGCCCAGGCATGCCTGCCTCTGAGAAAGACCCCTGTGTGACATCCCTCAGTACCTGCCGGATGGGGAGATCAGCCCTATTCGCTGGGACCCACCTCTGTTCACAAATGCAGCTCTCGTCCAATGGAGAAGTGTGGAGAGTTGAGTAGGTAGCTGTGAGCAGGGAGGTGGTATCACCTGCTGTGAGCCACAAGCCCGGGGGAGATGTGTCCACACCAGGAACTGAGCAACATGTCTCACGCCTGTGGAGTCAGCACTCAGTAGCTGACAGCTAGAATTTTTATTATAAGATATTAAACATTTTGGCCTTTAGCACAGTTCCCCTCAAAATAAAATTGTGGCTATTTCTCCAAATAAAATAGAGCCAAAATCAGAGGGGAGCAAAGCGTGTATGTGATGCATGTTCTCAATATTCTTTTGAGAAAACTGTCCCCTTTATCTCCCTGTCCAGGATCCATCAGTGGATCAGCATCATAGCCCTCACCAACCCATGCAGGACTTTTGTGAGAGTGAGAGGAGGTGTCCCCAGTGGGCAGGCACGGCCCCTTGCCAGAGCATACACAGCAAGAAGAGGACAGGCAGAATCTAGTGCCCCTGACTAGCAGGTTCTTGGCGCTGTGCATAAATTGCATAACTGGACACAGCAGTGATGATATATCTGAGATTGAAGCAAAGATAGAGCTCTTCCATCAGCTCAGGATGCTAACAGCCAGGCAGGGCCCCACTGGTGCATTTCAAAGAATTTCCCCCACTGGTAAAGTTGTTTCTAGTCACCACCAGACCTGGGGCTTCTTCAGCATTTGTCAACTCAGCAATCAGAGTTCTCCTGGTTCTCCTTTTCCCTTATATCTCTTGCCTGTGGCCGATCTAACATTTACCTGCACCGTGGTACCCAAAGGGTGCCTGATAAATGTTTGGAGTTGGTGGAATGACTTTCCTAAAATCCCAGCACTCTCAGAAGATGTGCCTCTGTTGACCCCCTTGTTGGGAGGGTTGCACGTGGAGATGGTTTTCTGAGATGCATCTTGATTTTCACGAAAATCTACAAATTACAACAGAAGAAATCTTCACTCCACATACTTAGTACCATGCAGGCCATCCACACTCACAAGCAGCAGAAAAGGAAAAGATGAAGGCAACAGGTCAAGATCAATTTGAGTTCATTTCACCCTGGCAAGACTCCTTAAGAGAAAAGAAATAAATGTGGACTGGAGGTCACTCAGCCACAGCTCTACAGAGCTCCCTACCTCTACTACCGCGTGTAGCTTCTGCCCCCCAAACCTTCAACACGATTGTCATAGGTATTTTCTGTGGTTTCCTCTGCAAAAAAAGAACAAGCTCAGATACATAGTGAATAAATTGCAGAGACATTTATTGGCTGCAGTTAACCATTTCCTCTTGCGCTTAGAGCAACTTGCCTAATTATTAAATTGTTGATAGAAATCACTTCAATAAATGTGGTTTTTCAGACAAGACCAACTCTGGGGAGGCAAGAACAGCTATTGGGACATGTGCTACATTAGCCCTCTGAGCCCACAGCTTATTATAGCATTAGAGTCTAAGCCATGTTGAAATCCACCTCATCACCACAAGGTTACACAAGGTTGGGGCCACCTAACATCACTATGTATAGAAAACAACAGCTCTTTTGTTCCCTTAGGAACTCAACCTTATGTTCACAGCATGTTGAAAGCTTTAAGTGCTAAATACATTGATTTACTTTTTGTGAAAAAATGGTTACTCTCTCCCTAACTTTGCCCTTGTTCTTTCGTTAGCACTGGCAGGTGAACTTGTTCTCGCCAGTTAAGTCACCCGAGAGATTTCAAATGAAAGATTCCCGTATGTCACTTAGTATGGAACTCTCCCGGGAAAACACAAGTGGGCTGATGATAGTGCCATGGAGCTCAGTCCTGCACGCAGAGGCAGGGGTTCGCTGAGACTTCCAGCTGGAATGGGAAGATGGAAACAGACAGACCTCTCAAGGGAGAATGTCTACCATTAAGGACCTCTGGCCACTTGTGAGACCTTACTAAAGAAAGACAGGAAGGAGGCGAGGGGAAGAAAAGAGAAAGAGGAAGGAAGGATGGAGGGAAGGAAGAAAGGGAGCAAGGGAAGGAGGGAGAGAGGGGAGCAAGGGAAAAGAAGTGGGAGAAGAAAGAGAGAAACAAAGAGAGAGAAAAGTGTGGCCCACTCACGTGTAGGCAAGTGGCTAGAGAGGATGCCTCAGACGCACAGAATGAGAGGGGAAGGTTTAGCCCAGGGGTAGAGACAGCTCTCAGGTCACGGAGACATCTAAGAGGGGCCAAGGATCCATTAGAGTCAGTGCAGGATAAAGCGACACTGTGAATTCCTTCTTGAAAGCCCGCTGTGCACCACGGCCTTGTTCTAGGTGCCAAGAAATCGGGCAGTGAACTAAATACACAAGGCCCCTCTCTCGGTGGGCTGACAGCCTAGTGAGGGGACTCAGTAACAAAGAGAGATGGGAAAGTATCAGACCACTTCGGGGGGGGGGGGGGTAAGTGCTGTGAAGCCCAAGGAGGGCACGAGTGGAGAGGGCAGGGAGGCCTGTGGCTGCCGTTCACCTGGGGTGCCGCCTCCCTGATGGGCAGGTGTTTAGCTGGAGCTCTATCAGAGAAGAGTTCCAGGCTTCGGGATTAGGGACCAGGACAAAGATCCCTGGAACCAGAGACAGAGGTTCCTTCTCCAGCCACAGAGTGAGGGCATACAGAGAAGGCTTTTGTTTGTTTGTTTTGTTGCAGTTTGGCCGGGGCCAGGTTCGAACCCATCACTCTCAGTATATGGGGCCAGCAACCTACCCACTGAGCCAAAGAGAAGGCTTTAAGGGGCATCCATGGGCCTCTTTTGGGAGTGAAGGAAACCACAGCAAATTCAGGGTAGGCAGGGAGTTTTTGGCAATCAAAAAGGCCCAGGACTCTCAACCTTCCCTCCACTTGATGCCGTGGTCCTAAGCTGTTTAGAACAGGATCTCAAATGCTGGGGAAGGTTAGCTCAAGCTGCCCTATGTAACAAGGTACCCTAGATTGGGCAGCTGATGAAGATCACACATTTATTTTTCAGTCTCGAAGCAGGAAGTCCTACATCAGGGTACCATGGTTGGGGTCTGGTAAGGCTCTCTTCTGGGCTATGTACCCTCCCTCACATGGCAGAAAGAGCTGGCTACCTCTCTGGCCTCTTCTTCCAAACACACTCATAAAGGAAATCATTTATGAGGTCTCCACCCTTATGACTCATTAATTCCTCCAGGCCCCACCTCCTAACACCATCACATTGGGATTAGAATTTCAACATAGGAATTGGGGGGCGCAAACATTCAGTCCACTGTAGGAAACTCAAGATGATCCCCATTCAGCCTCTCTAATTTCATGCAGCTCTAATGGAAGCTTTGTTTTCCTTAAAAGAACAGAAATCTATCTTCCTGCAAACCTACCTTTGTGTCTTGTTTTGTCCTCTGAAGCTTTAAGAATAAGTGAAAAGGGGCTGGGCTCAGTGGCTTACTTTGGGAGGCCAAGCCAGGTGATCACCTTAGCTCATGAGTTTGAGACCAGCCCGAGCTAGAGCAAGACCCCATCTCTAAAAACACACAAAAAAACCCCAAAAGGTACCCAGGCTTTATGGTGGGTGCCTATAGTTCCACCTACTCAGGAGGCTGAGGCAAGAGAATCTCTTGAGCCAGAGAAACTGAGGTTGCTATGAGCTATGATGCCATGGCACTCTACCAGGGGTGACAGAGTGAGACTCTGTCTCAAAAATAATAATAATAATAAGTGAAACACCTCTTCCCTATGAATGTCCTTCAAATATTGACTATGGTTACTACACCTCTCCATGAGATGATGGATGCAAGAAACAGTGGCTCCCAGCAACATCTATTCCTAATTCCAAGGCCAGGGTTGGGATGCTTGATCTCTGTCACCCTACTTTATGGGTAAAATAATAAATGAGAAAAGTAAATGAGTTAATTTAAGTAAAGTGCTCGGCTGGCAACTGACACAGATAAGTATAAGAGAAGGTGATTTCCTTCTCTAGGAGTTCTCTATTCTCAAAGCTAGGCATCGCTAGTTTCTTTAACAATTCCTCTTGAGACATGATTTCAAGAGCTACCATGACCCTCTTCCTAAGTCAGCACTCAGCATGGAGAAGGTCATGTTCAGCTCCATTCCTAAGATCATGAAGCCCAGTGGTAATAAGCCGGACGAGCTCAAGTTGGGCATTTCCCTGGCCTTGCTGGAGCTAGAGGTGAACTCAGACCTCAAGGCTCAGCTCCAAGAGCTGCATATAATAGCTGCCAAGAAGATGGAAGTTGGTGGTGGTCAGAAAGCTATCATAATCTTTGTTCCTGTTTTTTAACTGAAATCTTTCCAGAAAATTCAAGTCCAGCTAGTATGGGAATTGGAGAAAAAGTTCATTGGGAAGCATGTCATTTTCTTCATTCAGAGGAGAATTCTGCCTAAGCTTACAAGAAATAAGCAAAAGTGTCCCAGGAGCCGCACTCTGACAACTGTGCACAGTGCGATCCCTGAGGACTTGGTCTTCCCAAGTGAAACTGTGGGCAAAAGAATTCTCATGAGGCTGGATGGCAGCTGGCTCATAAAGGTGCATTTGGACAAAGCACAGCAGAATAATGTGGAACACCAGGTTAACAATTTTCTGGTGTCTATAAGAAGCTCAAAGGCAAGGATGTTAATTTTGAATTCCCAGAGTTTTCAATTGTAAACAAAAATGACTAAATAAAATATATTCACAGTAAAAAAAAAAAAAAAACCTATTATGGCAAATTGTCTTCCAATGCTCTGTTGTGAAAGTGAAAGAAGAAAGTCAGGAGCAGGTGCACACCCACTCATGGAGGGAGGGGGCAGAGTCTGCTGGGGTCAGAGCACCTTGGTCGTCCGGGCCAGACATGAGCAACATTTCTCTCTCTCTCTCTCTCTCTCTCTCTCTCACACACACACACAATGACATCTGTCCATTTCTAGCTTTCTATCACTGTCTGTTGCCCATGATCCCACAATAAGAAGTGGTTGTTCAACTTCATCTCAGGTGATTGTCAATACCTCAAACTGTGGCCATTTCTCATTCCGACCCCATCTACTTTGGGTTTTCTCTTTACCATATTTGCTCCACATTTCCAACCTTACACTCCCTCTGCGTGGAGACACAAATGTGACACTGGAGATGAATAATTTCACTTTCTCTTTCTCCTGTTATCTTTACACAACCTACATCCCAGCAGACACTTCCTGTATGAAATGGACATTTAAAAATATACCTTCTTTATGGTTCTTGAGTAAAGTCTGCATTGCTATTATTTAATCTGAATTCCCACCCACACAGAATTGGGAAGGTCCATTGCCCAGAAAACAATTAGAAGAAATTCAGGGCAATAGGGAGAAGATATACCCTCCCCCCAAAAGCAATCTCATATGCATGGGGGCCAACCATGCTGAGTAGAGTTTTATGGTTTTATGGTTTTTATGGTTTTGTAGTGCTCTCATTGTTTATGATTTTTGTTAATCCCTGTCCATTCCCTGTAGTTACAAGCAGTAACAAATCTTAAAGCAAAGGAAAAATGGTAAAGGGTTTATGGGATTGGTTTTGGAGAACTAGAGAGATATTCTTTATTCCTTTGCTCCTGGGAAAAAGTGATGAAGACAGATCAGAAAGAACAGCAACTCTCTAAGGATCCTAGGAGAAAAATAAAAGGAAGAAATGTGGATTGAGCTTGGGACGAGCTAAGAAGTTTACCTTCAGGCATGTCTCTTTCCCCTGACATTAAGTCATAGAAATGTCTTGATAGACTTGGTTGCGTGGTGAGCATATGTTGGAAGACACAGAGCTGTACTGCAGCAGTCTTCCCATCACCGTTCAGTTTCACAAGATAGCTAACCGTTCACTGAAGTGACGTCAGTGGTACCCTCACTTCCCAGAACTGGAATGAATTCCCAATGGGAATTTTTTGATGAAAGCTACAAATTTCTAACTACCGCTCTCAAACCCTTTCCACCTTTCATTCCCCACCTGTCAACACTGGCATAATAATCTACTGCAGGTTTTGTCCTCATCAGATAATAAAACCTATAACAATAGTACCAGCCAGCACGATTGAGGACTTAGTGTATGCTTGGCACTATTTTATGTGCATTACAGACTTTAGCTCATTATGCCTCACCACATCTCCACAAGTAGTGGGGCTACTCTTAGCACCATTTTGCAAATGAGGAAACTGAAGCTTGACATCCCACGGCTAGTCAGCAGGGGAGCGGGGATGTGCTTTCAGGCAGTGACTCCAGAGATCCGGACCTTATGAACACAAAAATGCCTGAACACTAAGAATCCTCCACCAAACACATACTTCAGGCTGGGTTCCCTGAGACCAATGGCTTTCAAAGCATTTAACCTCTGGGCACCTTCTACCAGGGAAACCTTGCAAGAAGCCCCAAATCTACATTAAACAGTTAAAATGGAGGTTCCCTGGTTGAATTGGAAGGAACCCTGCCCCCTCCCCACCTCTCTCAGCTTCCCCCTTGTGTCCCAGAAGGCTCTGCAGAGGACTAGGGTTTCTGTGGAACACAGCTGAAAACCCCCTGGATCAGACTCTACTTGGTCTTCCTCCACCAGCAAAATTGCCAGTTCAAGAATTTCTCTTCAACTTGTTATCATAACTCCTGGATTTTCTCTTGCTTCTAGGATAAATTTGAAATTCTTCCCTTGGAATTCCAGGTTTCCCAAAACCCGTTCATCACACATCTTCCCAGGCTTTCTCTCTGTGCCTTCATCCCATCCAACTAAGCTCACCTCCTTGTCATCCTCAAGTAGGCGGAATTCCTTGAGCCATTTGGAATGACCTCTACTTTCTTTTAACTTCCTTAGAACCAAGCTGAGCATCAGTTTCCATAAAGTTTCCTCTGACTGCTCCAGTCCTATTTGTCTTGATCATTTCTTAGCTCTCACTTCTGCTCTGCTATGTCACATAGTCACTAGCATACAATTTCTGCTGCTAAAACAGAGACCAAAATAACAATGATTTCAACAAGATGCCAGTTCATTGTCTGAGGGTGTACAGGTATAGTAGCTCCACAGTATGGGGACCCAGGCTCCTTCCACATTACGGAGGTGGTCAACTATGGAGGTTTTGCTGAGTTTAAAGTACACAAGTGCATGGGGAAGTTCAGCAAGATGAAGGCGATTTGTGAGAGGGAAGATTTTGGAGGCATGCTCAGAAGAGATATTTGCCATATCCCACAGCTCTCTAAGACACTAAGAAAGGAGCTTTATTGGGGTAGAAGGAAATCCTGGCCTGCTGGAGTAGGAATTTTAGAAGGCCCATAAGAATATAGGTGTGAAATAACCTATGTAGCCAATGACCAATAGAAAGAGACCATCAATGACCAACAGCAAAGGGAGGCCAATTTCAAAGGGAGAGGGTGTTTATACCCCTACAGGCCTTTGCATCTCCCTCTCTCTCACCTTTTCTCCTCCATGAGGGGGACCTACTTCCTAACACTCTTTGGAAGTACACTAAACTTGCCCTTTGTTCTTCCCAAATGAAATTTCTCTTTGCTACACTGAAACTTGTACAAGTTACTCTACTTCCTATTCACACTCCAGTTTTATTTCTAGTTTACACTCAGTTTTAGTTTAAATTACCACCATGCCTCAGTTGAACTTGCTAGTTCAGCTGAGTAATTGATCCAGGTCAACTGGGTCAGAGAACTGAGACCCCCTGACCCTCAACACTCCTCTAACTTCATCCCTGACCTTGCCTCTGAGTTTAATTCCCCCGAAACAAGGAAAGAGGATGGCTAAACTCAGCAGCAAATCCTGGGATATCTTCCCTGGTCCAGACGGGCTATGTGGTGCCAGGATGAACTTGTAAGAAGGAAAACACCACTCACTCCCCCTTTTTATCATTTGCGAAATACTTATTGAGCACCTTCTGTTTGCTGGGTGTTATCCTCGCTTCCAAGGACCCCACCATGCACACAATGGAAAAGGCCGCCCCCGCTCGGGAAGCTGACGTTCAGGCTCCAGGCTTTAAAAACCCCAGGGAACACCTGCAGCCATAGCTGCAGGCCCTGGGCGGGTGAAGATGGCGCTTTTCTAACAAGGCAGACTTGCTGGTCCACAGACCACCCTCTGAGCAACCCAAGGCTTCAGCTCACAAGCAAAAAAACACAAATTAGCCATTGTGAAGTATTTGGGGTCGGTAGGTGGGCCAGAAAGAGCATCCGACTGAAGCATCTGAGAAAACAAGATGAAGGGCCTTTCCGGCTGCTGGGGACGGTGAAGCCTGGGGAAGAGAGGGACATAATGGGGCCCAGATAGAGCTCCTCTTTTCTCTGCTGTTTCCTGGAATTTCTTGGGAAGGTCCTGGTCGCAGCCTCCGCAGGGACACACTCAGCTGCCTGGAAAAACCAGGGGCCAACCGCAGCCCGCCGGCCCAGCTCCACTAGGTGGGCGACAAGGAGAAGGGCAAGTCGCGGTGGGTGGCAGCGGGTGGCTCGCTGCTGTTGGTGGGCCTCTCCCCGGGTTGGGGACCGGCTTGTGGGAGGGAGCGGGGCCTCCACAGCCAGCCGAGCCTCTGACCAGTTTATTTACTTAAACAACAAACATCCCGCCTGCATCGGGCCGACAGAGGAGGGCAGTTCCTCAATGGGAAGAGACACTGTGTCTTCACAGAGGCCCACCCACGTCGCCGCGGGTTTAGGGCGGCCGCCCTGCGAGGAAGTGACAGGCTGTGCGCGGGAGCCCGGCTGCCCAGGAAGGTGTGTGGTGCCAGCGCCCCGGCCCTGCCCGCCTTTCTCTCCGGCTTAAAGTCTCCCTTTATTTTGCCTTCTGAGTTTTTATTCTTCTCATCTGCAGTGGTGATAAAGAAAAGCAGATAATAAAAAAAAAAGAGAGAAAAAATTTTAAGCTTTCTCCCTCAGAAAGGAAAAAAAAAGAAGGTTTGAATAAACAGAATGTCACTGAAAAGGCAAACAAACAAGGCTGCTTGTGAAAGAACCAGATGGACTTCCAAATGGCCTTTCTGAGGGCCGTGGGGGATTATGGGGGGCTGTGGGGGCTGGGCCGGGTGTCCGGGTGGGGCTGGCCAGTCAGTAATTTAGGTCTGGATTCTAAACCCTGTAGGTCAGCCTGTGGACACGTAGGCCATTCTGGAAACCTCAACCCTCACTGAAATGGAATAAAATAAAACAAGCCCCCTCATTACCTTCGATGCTTTTTTTTTTTCTTAGCGTGTCCTGTGTAATTACTTTTTTTCTGACAGATGACCAATGTCTTGAATAAGGAATTGCTGACCAGATTTTTTTTTATTCTTGTAAAGTTGAGGGAGGGCCGGGTGTTTGTTTATGTTTTTCATTTTTCTAAAGCTTTCCCAGACTTAGCTAAATGGTTATGTGCATCCTTAGATGGGTAGTTGGACTGGCCTTTTCTACTTATCTATTTAATTCGTCCTTTATCCATTAAAGCAACTATGTTTTTAAAAATGATATCTGACTGATATCCAAATTCCTCCAACAGTTTTCCCAACACAGGATGATATGTGGCACACAGTTTGAAGGGGAAAATGGTCGTCTTAAAAACCGTTTTTCTATTCTCTAAGGATAAATCCTTTCTTTTAAAATAGGCTTGGTTTACAGAGCACTTTTAAGTTCACTGCAAAATTGAGCAGAAGGTACAACAGAGTGCCGGGTCCCCTTACCCCACCCCTAATACTCCCCTGGTCTCAACACCCCTCACTAGCATGGTACCTTTGTTACAACTGACAGACCTACACCAACACATCAGTATCACTGGACTCCACAGTTTACATTCAGGCTCACTCGGGGTGTTGTCCATTCTATGGATTTGGGCAAATGTATACTGACACACATCCTCCATTATAGTTTCACTGCCCTAAAAGTCTTCTGTGTTCCACTTGGATATATTCTATTTTTCAAAGGAAATCAAGTCCAGTGTATGACGTATCTCCATTTTGACATTTATATGCCACTCATCTCCTGGAAGAGAAACGTTTTTCTTGTCAAATCTTTAATTTCAAAAGGTATGAAAAATGGTGGTAGTTGCTCCAATTGCTGGCATACATGCTGTTGAAATGGCCCAGCAGGGAAGTCTGAAACACAAGCTGTTTTCCTTGGGAAGAAAATCCAGGTTCCAGGCCTCAGTGGCAGCTCAGTCACTGGCCCCTGTTGGTCTTCCAGATACCCTTGATTCTAAGAAGGATGGCGTGGACCCTTCAGTGCCCTGCGTGATGACCAACACTTGAAATCTACCATTGGAGCCTCCTTCCATGCCACAGGTATCTCAGGGCCCACTCTCAGAGCCTCAACTGGCAGTGTATTTTGAGCATGACCACGAATAGGGGCAACAGGAGATAGCACCTGAAAGGCAAAAGGGACAGAGGCCAAAGATAAACCAAGCCTACCATGGAGAAGTCTCCAGACCCATTTCTCCCACGATGCAGGTAAGATAGGCCAAGCAAAGAAGTGCAATGGCAGATCACAGCTTGGTACTTTGTGGGGGCTCATGGAGTTGGAAGACAGAAATTCTGGGTTCATATATTGGTTCCAATTCCGCTGTCACTTACCAACTGGGTCTTGGACAAATCTTTCTACCTCTCCAATCCTCCATGTCCTTCCTGAAAAGAGTAGTAATCATAAGACACAGATTACGTACTGTGGGGATTTAGAAAGCCAGTATCTATAAAGATACTTTCATCATGTTGCATATTTTTTCTAATGACGTTTATAAACCAATCTTATTCCTTTATTATTTCTCTGCTATAAAAGAAACCAGGTGTGTGAGATAAATTTAGAGGATTGCCTAAAGAGAGAGACATTTTGGGCTGGTTGCGGTGGCTCACACCTGTAATCCTAGCATTCTGGGAGGCCAAGGTGGGTGGATTGCTTGAGCTCAGGAATTCAAGACAAGCCTGAGCAAGAATGAGACTCCATCTCTAAAAAATAGCTGGTTGTTATGACAGGTTTTCCATAGTCCCTCAAGAGGCTGAGGCAAGAGGATCACTTGAGCTGGGGAGCTTGAGGTTCCTGTGAACTGTGACACCATGGCACTTTACCAACTTTGATAAAGTTAGAATAGAACACAAAAAAAAAAAAAAAGGATAGAAACACTTAAAATTTTTGATGTAAGACAGGAAGGAAAGAAGGGACGAGAGAAGAAAGAAAGGAAGGGAGGGGAGGAGGAAGGAAGGAAGAAGGAAACAAAACCCAACACAAAACTGATCATACTTTCGTGATAGCACTGATAGAAGAATTTTGCAGCTATGCTGTTGTTTTCAGGTGGAGGCAATATCATTCAATGTTGTTTTCTAGCAGCAAAACTCCATTATGGGCTGTACTTATAAATGAGCAAGAAAGAGGGAAATCTTCATCAAGGCTTTCAACCTTGTTCATAGCAAAATTATAACATTACATCATGGCTAAACAATTCCAGAATGTCCTAATATGTGGCCTAGCTTCAAAGGACATGGTGACATTTCATCAAAACATAAATTCATGATTTCCCTAGTGTGGCCTCCTGTTCATTGGTTGGCAAAGTAAAAGATTTTCTTTTTTTCTTTATTTTTCTTTTTTAAGTAACACTATATTAGGCACATTTTCTGATCCTTACCACATAGGAACAGAGATACAGAAGCCATGCCCAGAAGTGTTGTTCATTTGTTCATATTCCATTCCTAGAACTGTTGTTCCACATCTTTAGGGTTGTGTCAGAGTTTCCTGGAGGGCTTATTAAACATAGTTGGTGGCCCCACCCCTAGAGCTTCTGGTTCAGCATGGGTAGGCCTGACAGTTTGTTTCCCACAAGTTTCTAGGTGATGCTGATGCTGCTGGTCTGGAGACCACTGGCCTAGAACAAGACTTGGTGTAGATTAGGTCCTCAATAAATATGTCGATTAAATGAAAAGGCAGGGTCTTGGGTTGTGTTTCTGCCAGTAAAGGATGGAGAAGGCTTTGTACTTTGGATTGCATTGCAGGGTTTCTGGGACTCAGGAAGAACCTTAAAAGGCATGAGTTCAGTCATAGCCAAAGGTAGAGTTTCCTTAAGGCCAGGTTTTATTAACCAAATCTGCCTCAATGCCTAAAAGAAGAGCAATACATTTAGCATCCAATAACTTTTCAATTCATCCTGCCTTCTTCTTCCCCCATATTAGGTAGCTCTAAGTGTTTATCAAGAATTGTCCTTCCTACTTTTCTGTTTCTACAACCAAGAATTATTTTTGTAATAAGGTCTTATGGGTCTTCATGGCCAACCTTGCATTTATCTCTGCTTTTTGGAAAGTCTGCTTGGCTGCTCTCTTCTAAGGATGAAGAAACTGAGGCCAGCAAATGAGATTCTGAGACTTATCCAAAGGTGTCCCATGGTCTTGTGATTATGCCTTCCCATGGCCAAAGGCTCTGCTATCCATAGGTCTGCTGTCCATCCATAGCACACACAGGTCACCTGATGAGTACAGCTAGGCAGTGTGCTATTCCCATGAAGCACAGAGTGTCTCATTCAGGTGTAGGGATAGTAGACAATGAACCACAGGAATCTTCTGGGCATAGAAGTGCCCTACTTCAACCCACTCAGGCGAGAATAGAATTACAGCAACTCTCAAGATGACATGCTCCCTAAACAACCTGATCCCACTTACTGGGCCAGACCATAATAGCACTGAACTATTGATTTTCCAGGACCTCTCAAACAGCAAAGGGCACCAGCCAGAGGCTGAATAACAGAGTGTTTTCTTGGTTGACAGCTATGTTTGAGTGTCCTCTTTGATCCTGAGTTGAGTCAGGTTGTCCCTTTCAAGGAGCAAATCTTTGAAACTCTAAAAAGAGGCTGAAAGCCTTAATGGTAAGGAAAGACAAGTACGTGTGGGTTTGATAGTAAGACAAAGGACTAATCCTACCACCAGGCCATGGAAAAATACTCGCCAGTGCTTAAGAGGACAAGAGGTGAGAAGGAAAGGAAATGAAAATCATATTAGATTATGCTATGAAAAATTACCATTTTTGTTGAAAAAGTAGTTCAATACTGACAACTTCCTATGGCTCAACTTAGTAGATGAGGGAAGCACTCAGTCATTACCCATGAGCATATATATCATCCTGAGTCTGGGAGGGTAGTGGTTAGTTTTATTTCTAACCATTTCCTTACACCCACGTGACTATTCGTTCCTCAGTGGAATCAAAACAGGAGGTGCAAAGACCCTGAATCAACTAACTCACTTAGAGATTAAATGAGAAGCAGTCTGTGCTAATAACACACGCTCTTTGGTTTTCTTCCATTGGCCTTCAGAAGATCAACTGCTATCAGCAGAACCCCTCTTTTGGTTAAGCTCAAGGAGCAAATAGCATCCTCTGTGAAGATGAGCTGACTCAAAACCAGTTATGTGCTAAGTGTGGGGGAAATGCCCTGTATGGAAGAAAACCTGAAATGAAGGTTCACTGAAAAATCAACTTGCAGAAGGCTGATTCATTACAGAAAAGATAGGAGAATGTATCTAATGAATGTACCTGGGTACCTTCAGAATGAAGACCCCAAGATAGAGGGGAAATTGCCCCTTTTTCTATTGAAGTTTAATTAAATATGAATAGTGTCGTAGAAATAGGATTGGGCAAAGGGTCTGATTTAATGCTAATGGACTGAGTGGGAAAACCCAGCAAGGCCTGTCTAGATTCTTCTTGGCCTTTATGAGCAGTATTCTCTCCTTCATAGGTGTGGGGCAGCACCCTTTCTGCAGTAGGGGGTCTCATGACCTATAGTCTAAAATGTTGGTTGATAATTTCTTTACAGTCAGTTTTTACACAGAATATTTTTAGGTTTTATGGCTGGCTTTCAATAAAGTTCTGGATTCCATGACCTGCTTTGGGGAAGATTCCAGTTCTAGTTTCTGCAGATAGATTCAAGGAAGAACAAGACTGAAGGCAGGAGGGCAAGAGAGAGGCAGGGAAAATTTTTTCCTTCGGGCCTTCATTTTGGAGAATTGTGTTCTGATACTGATGGCATCAGTGAAGTTCAGATTTTACAACCCTACTTGTAACTGAATAACAAGATAACACATAACACATGGGATTGGAATATTTAGAGCACTATTC